>QRFJ01004479.1:0-72136 GCA_006176705.1 Cocos nucifera
TACTCAAGTTCCCAGGCGGCGCTCAGCAGCCTCGATTTCGGCGACCCTCCGGCGGCGACGGATTTCTGCAACCAACAAGAATCATGATACCATGCCAAAACATTGCTTGAAGCAACGTGAGGGTATTCATCTATTATCTCGGGTTAACTTGCCTAATGGTAATGGTGAAATGCATCAATCTACTTAATATAAATACTCGATAATGCATCAATATGTTCTTGTACAATCACGGAAAGGATCCAAAATGACAAGATGAAGCAAATTAGCCTCTTCTTTGAAGTAAAAACGAATTACGCTACCACATTATTAGTCTTAAATGCTTCTTGTTTTTTTTTTTTTTTATAGAAATGCTGCTGCTTTTTTTTTTTTTTTTTGATACAGAAATGCGGTTGCATTTTTTTTTTTCGATACAGAATGCAGCTGCTTATTTTTAATTTGCCTTCAGGATACCTGTTGGCTCCATTTTGTCAGCACATCTTTAATAATTTTTTTTTACAAAAATATCAACAATAGTTATTTAAGGGACGCATCCCATAATTTTCCTTGCAATAATAAAAAAACTAAACTTCAAAAAATTCAGCCAGCTTGGAGGTGGCTTCGAATACCCGTCCGGGACCTCTTCTTGTTCCCACGTCTATAAGCAACGATGGGGGCGCTTCGTGCATTCCGCCCCCCCTCACAGGCGAGATTTGATATAAACGAACATGCGACCGCCCTCGATCTCATCGCGCGCTGCCCTCGCCCCTCGCTCTCCCTCCGCTCTCTTTCCCGTCTATCTCGCCTCCCGCCGTCTCTGCGATCGAGTCCCGATGGCATCCGCTTCCGTCTCTCTCATCCCCTCCGCCCACCTCCCCAGGATATCCGCCCATGGCGGCCTGAGGTCGCTCCCCAAGAACCTCTCGAGATCGAGGGTTTCCATGAGCGTCTCGGTCGGATCTCGCGCGTCTGCCGCCGAAGATACCCTCTTCCAGGACTACAAGCCCTCCTGCGCCTTTCTTTTCCCCGGTCAGGTATTCCGATTCCAAATCATTGATCTTGCTATTTTCTTTGATTTCTTGGCATTCCGCTGCTGTTCTCTTTTCTTTTCTTTTGTTTTTGAATTCTTTTGAGAGAATGAGTGCTGGATTTTGGATTAATTGATGAATATTTCGATTTCTGTTTGATTATTTTTGTTGGAAATTCTTGAATTGGCCCGAGTGGAATTTATCTTCGAATGTTAGCGTTTCTGGGCTTTTAGGTAACGAACTAAGGATTGCTGTAAATTTTAGATAATTGTTTTGGAATGCACGATTTATTGGATTGAAGGCAATAGGGTTATTTGTCCGGACAATTGGAGAAGGTTTAAAGTTTGATGGAGAGGAGTGAGAAGAGTTTTCTTACTCCATTTTCTTTTCTTTTTCTTTTCTTTTCTTCTTTTTTCATATTCTTTAAGCTGAGACAAGCTACGAGTGTGACATTGAACTAGCAAGAAGTCGCAAGGATGGCAATGCGATAACACTCATACAATTGCAGCGGTCCAAGGTATTTCATATTGCTGTTTCATTTATTGGGTTGGATTTCTTTTTTCTCGCTTGTTTGCTCGCTCCATCCCGTTCAGGGGAAATGTTAATGAGGGAGAGAATATCATGTCACAATTCTATGGCAAGTTTCAATGTCAGAACTAGGTGCTTTAATCCTCACTTGCATGTTTCAATAATTCCATATGTGTGGTGTGCTATAGTAACTCCATTTATCTTCAGGGCTGCACAATAACTTAATGGCGCGTGTTTGTAAGCTCAGAGGTGCAGAATCTGCTCATTTAATTCAGAAGCGATGATTACTTGGGTTATTCAAGTTTATTCATGATAGATTTCTTTATTTATTTACATCTTAAAGTCATCCATATGCTAAACTGATCTTTCTCCTTTGCCTTAGTTTGACCCTTGGATGTTGACAATGGACCAAAAGAAAAGCTTGATTCAACAGTTATAAGCCAGGTAACCTGATGCATAATTTTTGATACATATCCATACTGTTATGGTTCTCAGCTTCTAGCATCTGTTGGTTGGTGCTTTGTTATGAATGTCAATCTTAGATATGTTGCCATTAGCACATGTTTCTTTAACATTCGCATCACATAATGTCAAGATTATTTTCTGATATTGCAAGTAGTTTCTCTAAAAGATATGATGAGAAATTACGACTATTAAATTAGAGTAGGCAGCTAAAGATGATTTTTAGTGCTAATATTGTCTGGAGGTATGCTTCCATTATGAGCAGACTCTCCATTTACCACTAATTGCCAATTAGATTCAGCCCATTGCATATAGTCTAGCATCTGACATGCTATGGAAATATAATTTATTTGTAGATCTGGTGGTAAATCCAGTTCTCCTTATAGCATTTTTCTAATGATCATGTTGTATTTTGATATTATTGGAGATAGAAATATACTGAAAATTATATTGATAATAGCAAGATGGTTACAAATTATTTGCAGCCAGCTATCTACGTCGCTAGTCTAGCTGCCGTGGAAGTGCTACGTGCACGTGATGGAGGACAGGATATAATTGATTCTGTAGATGTCACTTGTGGTCTGAGTTTGGGTGAATATACATCCCTTGCATTTGCTGGTGCTTTCAGGTATTCAATCCTATCAATATGTTTGAGCATAGCTCACTGGTTAATCTGCAGTGTTTGCAACAAATCTAAATCTTTCCAGCGGCATATTTTTTACTAAATTAAAAATGTCAGAACTGGAAAATATATTGGAAGATTATAAGCATTCTCTTCTTCTTTTAATATTTCTATCTTACTATTTACATATTATACTGTTATAACACATTTGCTGGTTTCTGGATTCAACAACTAAGCTTTGAGGATGGTCTCAAGCTTGTCAAACTAAGAGGAGAGGCCATGCAGGTTAGCAAATAGTCTTCTTAGAATAAGAATGATGAGTTGTTCATTTTTAAATGTCTTATTTGTCAACTTTTAAGCCATAACTTTTCCTCAGGATGCTGCAGATGCTGCTAGTAGTGCTATGGTTAGTGTCATAGGACTGGATTCAGAAAAGGTACAATTGTTGTGTGATGCTGCTAATGAGGAAGTAGATGAAAAGGATAAAGTTCAGATTGCAAATTTCTTATGTCCGGTAAGATTTTCTTGCTTAAACTTTTCCCAGTTTTAATGGGTGCTTAGATATTGATCTTTTGACTTTGAAATGAATCCTCTAATTGCAGGGTAATTATGCTGTTTCTGGTGGTCTGAAAGGAGTGGAAGCTGTTGAAGTAAAGGCAAAGTCATTTAAGGCGCGAATGACGGTTAGTGCTTTTTTGCATTTTTACCATATTATACTCTGAAATTGTCTTTTTCACTAAATGTTCAAAAAGCAAATGCTTGTTCCATATAATAGTTTTCAATCTTGCTAGTTGCTATTGTAATTCTTACCTTCATATTTGTAGATGAATTCTAGTCTCAACGGATAAGAGCCCTCACTGAAAAATATTGTAGCAAACATATTTAGTGTCATCTGATTGATAAAATATGCAGTTTATACTATTCTCATGTAAATTCTTATCATGAATTACCGATGTAAACCATGCAGTTGTCTTTGTGACGGATATGCTCAGAGAGGAGTTTCTGGAAATTGATGACATTCTACTAGCTGCTATATTGTTATCATTTATTTCATGATTACCTCTTAAGTAATATTGTTTTGTATGCAAATTACCCAACTTAATCTTTTAAGGTAGTTGCAATAAATTTAACCAATGATATATGGTTAGACGCCTATGTAGCTTTCTTTAACAAAAAGGAAAAAATAAAAATAAGAGTTAGTAGACCACTTATTTGTTCACCGCAAATATATCAGGAGACTGTATACACACACACACACACACACACACACACACACATATATATATATATGTATACGTATACACACACACACATATATATATATATATATATGTATACGTATACATATATATGTATACGTATACATATATATGTATGTACGTATATATGTATACGTATACATATATATGTATACGTATATGTATATATGTATGTACGTATATGTATGTACGTATGTGTGTATGTATATATACACACATATATATGTATATAGACATACACACACATGTATGTGTGTGTGTACACACACAAATACATACATGGATGCATGCATACACACACACACATATATATAGATCTATACGTACACACGTGTATATATATATGTATATATATATATATATGTGTGTGTGCGCGCGCATATACACACACATATACATATATACACACACATACACACATATATATGCACACACATACACACACACATATATATATATATACATACACATATAGATCTACACACACACACACAAACACACACACACATACATACATACATACATACATACATACATACATATATAGATATACATATACGTATGTATATGTATGTGTGTGTGTGTGTGTGTGTGTGTGTGTGTGTGTGTATATATATACCGAATCAGCCGCGCTTGCTATCTTTCGCCGATTTCCAAGGCATCAACCTTTTGTTGTGACATCAAATCCCTTCCTTCATCTTTTGTATGGGATCCGAACTAGGCGGGGTCCAAGCTCCATTGGCATTGATAGTTTTGGCACCTTTGGGGCTACAAGGCCCTTGCCTCGATTAGCTTGCCACGATAAGTACCCTGGGGCCGTTTGGTTTGAATGTCGACCCGTTTTGACTCGTTGTGTTTCTTTCCATAGATCGACCAGTTAATGTACGAGCAGGGAAGGAGTCAATAGACTCTTTATTGCAAGGAGGTTTTTTTCCATCTTTAGAGACAGAACCGTAAGCAGCCGAACTTCAAAAGCCAATAGCCCTTACTTGAGGAATGAGAGCAGCAAAGAAAGGCAATGAATATTGTAAAAATATCCACAGAATACCCTGGTTGTGCTATTGAATCCGGAGCTACTATTGAATCAATTGTTTTGCAAGACAACGGTTCTTTTACAGATGTTGTGGGATAAGCCCTGTTTGTGCAAGAATGCCTTGTTATAGAATCCGCTACTTGCTTTGCTACCTTGCTAATGCTAAGAAGTCTTACTATTACTGTCCTATGCGGGGAAGAAGGAAGAATTTCGTTCTAGTGGGCTATATATGGCTACTAAGAAGATAATTCTTCTGCTCTTCCCTCCATCAAAACGAAAGACAAGGGGCAAGAGGCCCCCGAGTGATAGGTTCGGAACGAGCATTTTCTATACAGACATATGCCCAAATTCTCCAAGTTTTTCATGTTGTCCGGGGAAGGAGTTCTTTGGTTTTGATTCAAGGTATTACGTAGTAGAAAGAAGAGTCCTTTGCCTTAGCACGGAGCTATAGTAGGACCTGGGTGAACAAAAGATTTCAAGCTCTACCTAGCTTGTTCAAGAAGTTATCCTCTCCAACTTGCGCCTATCGCAATAACCTGCGGCGCTTCCTCGGTGCCGAGAATAGTCTGTCTTCTTGCCTTTTTTTTTTTTTTTACAGATATTTCGCTATTAGGCATTCCGCACGTGTCCGTTACCAATCCCAACCCCGGCTAACCTTTGAATGCAAGAAATAGTTTGCCGTGGAGACATCATCTTGTGGAGTGGGTCTTCGAACGATAGGATTCTAACTATTGGGTAGGAAGAACCTCGCACCAATTGGCTCGCTAGACCCAGACTAAACCACTGGGCACCTCCTCTAGCTTGAAGTCGACTTCAGCCATATGCCGAAGATCAATAAACTGTTTATACAGAACAGACAAATGCCCCACCGCCAAAGCAGTCTTCGAGATAGGGTTGTTAGCCAAGACCAGGGCTGGATAAAGTTAGTGAATACAACCACTTCCCTCTCATCCTCTCACTTAGGGTTCTTCCCAATCAATGAAATAGACGAGTAGACAGCAGCAGTCTTCGGTTGTTCCTATTGATGGTTCTGTTATTCTGTTCCGTGCATTTGTTGACGTATTGATGCACGAGCACACACAAGCTGTGTACGCCATCTAGTATCTCTACCCCCCAATTCTGAGCCGCGTACTCTTGGATCCCGCATAGTTTCCTTTGAAGGACTTTCTTTCCAAAGACAAGAAGCATATCTAGGAATTACTTGATGATGCCAAAGCAGCTTGTTCCAACCAACTCTAGGCATTGTTTTTCTGATAGCATTCCAATCGGATTTCAATGTATACTCCCTTGTAGGAGTTTGATTCCATATCACCTTATCTTCCATACCTTCGGCCGGTAATTCCACCTCTTTGATGTTGTCCAAGGCATGTTTTATTTCCACAGTAATTGGGGGTGGCAGCGCTCCTTCTCTTGACATCTTCCTCCCACTTCTATTACCTTCTTTGCTCTTTTTCACTATTTACTTCAACAAGACAAGGAATGGAAAAGAAGTTTCTGTTTCTTATCCCTTACCCCGCTCGAAAAGGAATGAAATCGTGCTCAGAGATGTTAGAGAACGCTGCTAGCCTGACTTTCCTTTCCCTAAGTAACTGATCTCCATGGAACCTTTTCAATTGAATCGACCCTCTCTTGCTTATCTTATGAATTAGGGCATCCATTTCATGGATCCTCAGAGGATCGAACAATGATCATGCTCTCCTCTTATAAGGTAGACCTGATCGGACTGACTTTCCCGGGCGGAGTGGATGGGCGATCTCTTTCTCTTTCGCTCAAAGATGGAAAGCAGATTCCTTTATTCAGGTTTTGCATAGCTTCCCAAGCGCCCTTTCGCTCAAGGGTTTCTTTTTGGGTTCCGAAAGGCAGAGTAGCTTCAGCATCAAGCAGGGGATGGGATTCAAGGGGAGCAGTTTATGGGGAGTTTTCTTCAGGTATACATACATACATACATACATATATATACATATATACATACATATATATACATATATATACATGCATATATATACATATATACATACATATATATACACATATATATATATACATATATACATATATATATATAGGTATACATATATATGTATATACATATATATATATAGGTATACACACATCTATACATATATAGGTATATACATATACATATAAATACGTATATGTATGTATATATGTATATGTATCTATGTATATATATGTGTGTATATATGTATCTGTATGTATATATGTATATGTATCTATGTATATATATGTATGTATACATACATACGTACATATGTATGTATACATATTGTTGGTGCAGAAACTGGTCGTCGTCGGAGGTAGCCGGAGTGGGGGCCGCCGAGGTCGCCGTCGGGGTCCTGTAAAACGAAATCCCGTTCGAAGCCGGTGGGGGTGGCTCCGGCAGGACCCTCCGACGGTCAAGTCAGTTTTCGCCCAACAGAAATGGAGTGCTCGGAATGAGTTTCGGAACTTAGAGAAGAAGAGGAGAGCTCAGAGAGATTAGAGGTCAGAGAGCTTAGCCTTGGCATATCTGGAGGGTTCTTTATAGGCAGAGCTTAGTTGATGGCGACAACCATACCGTCGCATGGAGTCCGGTACGGAAAGGAAGGCGTCGTCAGGCGGTCGGTGACGGCCATACTGGCAAGTCGTGGGCCGCATGGAGTTCGGTACGGAGAGGAGGGTGTCGTCAGGGAGTGGCGTTGCCAGAGGTGGTAGCCATGTCGTCTGGTTTCGTCGCCCGTCGCAGACTGATGGCGACAATTCATCTCGCAGGAGAGTCCGGCAGAAGGGAAGGCAGGGGGAGTTCGGCTGGCTGAAGGGTCGGCCATCTGTAGAGTTCGGCTGGCTGAAGGGTCGGTCATCTGTAGAGTTCGGCCGAGGGACGGTTGCCGAGGAGTTCGACCGCTGAGAGGCCCGAAGAAGCTCGGCTGAGGCCCGGTTGAAGGACTTCGGTTGCTGGTTGGTTCGGCTAAGGCTCGTCCGCTGAGGAGTTCGGCCGCTGAGAGGACTTCGTTGAAGCTCGGCCGCTTGGAGTTTGGGGAGTCCGAAGGAGTTCGGCCGCACAAGGAAGTTCGGTCTCGACGCTGGGAGTCCGGAAGAAGCTCGGGCAGCTGACCAGTTCGGCCTGCTGGAAGAAGCTCGGCCGCAGGGAGTTCGGCTGAAGCTCGGCAGCTGACTAGCTCGGCCTACTGGAAGAAGCTCGGCCGCAGGGAGTTCGGCTGAAGCCCGTCTGCCGAAGCTCTTCTGCGGCTACTGGTTACATTAGGCTGAGCGTCGGGCCGAGCTAGACTTCGGCTAGGAGCGGGATTTATCCCCAACAGTAGCCCCCCCACTCCCGAGTTCAAAAATTGAAGGAAGGGAGTACCAAAACAGGCGACTGCCGAAGTCTTCTTCCAGGCCCCGCGTTTGTTGCAGCTGAAGCTCGGGGGAGGTCTCATCTCCAGCCAATGTTGACGCTGAAGTTGAAGCTGAGGCTTGGGGGAGACCTCATCTCCAGTCGATGTTTGGAGTTGAAATGGAAACTCGTTTCCAGCCAAAGTTGATGAAGCTGATGTTGAAGCTCTCTGGCCGAGGTTGACATGATAGCTTTCTCTAGCCGAGGTCGATGTTGAAGCTCTCTGGCCGAGGTCGTCGCGGGCCTTACGTCTATCCGAGGTTACTCAGGCGCTCTGGCCGAGGTTGCCGAGGACCTTATCCCTAGCCGGAGTCGATGCGGGCGCTCGGGGGAGATCTCATCTCCTACTGTCGAAGTTGGCCCAGTCCCTCGGGGGAGATCTGATCCATAGCCGAAGTTGCTCGGAAGAGATCTTATCTCTAGCCAAGGTTGATGGAGACTCTCTTTCCTGTGGACTTTTGAGCTCGGACATGAACTTTGCACACGTTATGACGAGGTTCTCCTCCTGCTCCAAACGGGCTGTGGGGGCACATGTGGACCGTCGTCCGAGCCTCTCCCCCCATCTCGTCTTTTGTGAACGAGGCCTTCACTCGAGAGAGATCTTATCTCTGGCCGAGGTTGCTTTTCGGGAGAGATCTTATCTCTGGCCGAACTGCTCGGGAGAGATCTTATCTCTGGCCGAGGTTGCTTTTCGGGAGAGATCTTATCTCTGGCCGGCTCGGGAGAGATCTTATCTCGGGAGAGATCTTATCTCTGGCGAGGTTGCTTTTTCGGAGAGATCTTATCTCTGGCCGAAGAGAGATCTTATCTCTGGCCGAGCGTTGCTTTTCGGGAGAGATCTTATCTCTGGCCGAACTGCTCGGGAGAGATCTTATCTCTAGCCGAGGTGGTTGCTCGGGAGAGATCTTATCTCTGGCCGAGGTTGCTTTTCGGGAGAGATCTTATCTCTGGCCGCGTTGCTTTTCGGAGAGATCTTATCTCTGGCCGAACTGCTCGGGAGAGATCTTATCTCTAGCCGAGGTGGTTGCTCGGGAGAGATCTTATCTCTGGCCGAGGTTGCTTTTCGGGAGAGATCTTATCTCTGGCCGAGGTTTCGGGAGAGATCTTATCTCTGGCCGAACTGGTCGGGAGAGATCTTATCTCTGGCCGAATTGCTCTTTGACCTGCTTGTATTAGGGCGAGGTCTTCCTTCCTAACACGGCGACTGTTGACTGCTTCTTTCCCTGTCATTACATAGTTTTGGCGCCGAAAAATAATACACTGTTGAAAAGGGAGAACTTCATTGAAAGGAAGTTACTGGCAATGTTTTTCCGAATTCTCTGCGATTCAGGACGACCTTTTCTACCTCATGCTGGCTTCTTTGAAGCGTGTTTCTCTTGGCTTCCATGCTGGGTCCTTGGGTAACGTTGACGACGTAGTGAGGCGGCCGACCTTATCGTCTACGGCAGCGCCCTACGCCGATCTTCAGGCTCGCGTCGAATGAATTTACTCAGCCGCCCCTTTCTAACGAGCCCCTCGATCTCGTCCCGGAGCTGGATGCACTCCTCAGTGTCATGGCCGTGGTCGCGATGGTAGAGGCAGTACTTGCTTCGGTCACGCTTGTTTGAGGGAGACCGTAACCCTTCGGGTCTTGGCAGTTGGTTCTTAACTTCGGTGAAGATCTGAGTTCGAGGAGCATTGAGGGGGCATAGTCGCGGAATGTTTTGGGAGGAGGGCTTCTTCGCGCTTCTTTGTAAGCTCGAGGAGTCCGAGCCCGCCTGCTGCCAGAGGGAGTCCGTGAGCGCGGCCGAACTTCATTCGGCTCCCCATTGCCTGCCAGCTGCTCCCTTAAGGCTTCTTCGTCCTTCGACTTGAAGGCTTCTTCCGCACGGGCATATCTCTCGGCCCGAGCCAGCAGATCGGCGAGGTCCCTAGGGTACCTTTTCTCCAGGGAGAACAGCAAGTTATTTTTTTGAAGACCGCCCTTGAGGGCGGCCATGGCGATCGATTGGTCCAGGTTCCGGACTTCCAGCGCGGCAGTGTTAAACCGGGTGACGTAGGCCCGGATGGGTTCCCCCGCCTTCTGCTTGATGGCCATCAAGGAATTCGAACCTCGGCGCGGCCGCCTACTACTCACAAAGTGGGCCGCGAACTATTGACTCATCTGGTCAAATGATAAGATGGTACTCGGCTTGAGCGCCGAGTACCAGTTTCTGGCAGCTCCTTTCAGGGTAGAGGGGAAAGCCCGGCACAATATAGCGTCTGGAGCACCGTGGAGCAGCATCGTCGTCCGAAAGACTTTCAAGTAGTCGACCGGAGTCTGGTGGTCCCATCGTAGCTGTCGAACTGTGGGAGCTTAAAGTTCGGCGGGATCGATTTCCTGCATGATTTTCTGCGAAAAAGGGGGGTCAGTGCAAACGTCATTGCCACGTGAGGGAGAAGTGTGACGAAGTTCTTCGATTCGTCGGCTCATCTCTAAGAGCTTTTGATCCAGGAGATCTTCACGGTTTCTGATCTCCATGGCTCTCTTGTGGAACGGGCGCGAGGCTTCACCCTTGGCCGATCCATGATCCGAACAAGGGCTCTCCCTCCTCTGCCTCTCCAATCCGGGGATCGGAGGTCGGGCTGTCCAAGTCGGTCGCTCTTGGATCGGATCACTCGATTTTCCGGAGAGTCCCGCGCCGGTTGGGCTGGCACCGGGGCTTGCTGGTGCATGGCCTGCACTGCCTGCACTGCCTCCGTGAGATCGCGAACCTGCTTGACGAGCAGGTTGAACTGCTCCACGTCCACCGCGGCTACAGAGTGAGCCTGGATCGTCGGGGCTGGAGCAGGAGCGATCGGATCCGGATGGGATCGGGCCGCGGAGGCCGCCGACCGTCGAGTCGAGGCTCTCCTGGGGGGCATCTCTTCTTTTCTTCTGAAAAGAGGAAGAAGAGAAATCTTTGGAGTGGAAAGGGGGAAAACGTCGCCGAGCACTCCTTTAAGAACGAGGGGACTTCGGCTCTCTCTTAACAGAGACCACAAGGTCGAAGTCGGCCCTTCCTCTAGCGCCAATCTGTTGGTGCAGAAACTGGTCGTCGTCGGAGGTAGCCGGAGTGGGGGCCGCCGAGGTCGCCGTCGGGGACCTGCAAAACGAAGTCCCGTCCGGAGCCGGTGGGGGGTGGCTCCGGCAGGACCCTCCGACGGTCAAGTCAGTTTTCGGCCAACAGGAATGGAGTGCTCGGAATGAGTTCCGGAGCTTAGAGAAGAAGAGGAGAGCTCAGAGAGATTAGAGGTCAGAGAGCTTAGCCTTGGCGTATCTGGAGGGTCCTTTATAGGCGGAGCTTAGTTGATGGCGACAGCCATACCGTCGCATGGAGTTCGGTACGGAGAGGATGGCGTCGTCAGGCGGTCGGTGACGGCCATACTGGCAAGTCGTGGGCCGCATGGAGTTCGGTACGGAGAGGAAGGCGTCGTCAGGGAGTGGCGTTGCCAGAGGTGGTAGCCATGTCGTCTGGTTTCGTCGCCTGTCGCAGACTGATGGCGATAATTCATCTCGTAGGAGAGTCCGGCAGAAGGGAAGGCTGGGGGAGTTCGGCTGGCTGAAGGGTCGGCCATCTGTAGAGTTCGACCGAGGGATGATTGCCGAGGAGTTTGACCGCTGAGAGGCTCGAAGAAGCTCGGCTGAGGCCCGATTGAAGGACTTCGATTGCTGGTTGGTTTGGCTAAGGCTCGTCCGCTGAGGGGTTCGGCCGCTGAGAGGACTTCGTTGAAGCTCGACCGCTTGGAGTCGGTCCGAAGGAGTTCGGTCGGGGGAGTCCGAAGGAGTTCGACCGCACAAGAAGTTCGATCTCGATGCTGGGAGTCCGGAAGAAGCTCGGCAGCTGACTAGTTCGGCCTGCTGGAAGAAGCTCGGCCGCAGGGAGTTCGGCTGAAGTCCGTCTGCCGAAGCTCTTCTACGGCTACTGGTTGCATTAGGCTGGATATCGAGCTAGACTTCGGCTGGAGCGGGATTTATCCCCAACAGTACTTATATACCAGTATTTGATGTGGATTATTTTATGTTTATCTTGGTCTCATATTTTGGTACTTATATATAATGAATTTTTTTGATGAAGCTATAAAGTATCTATGGGTGAACTATTTGGATTGTGGTACTCATTATAGTATATTTGTTAATCCCAAGGATGATTTTGATGATGATCAAAGATTGAAACATAAAAAGTACACTAATATCTTTCAAGTTTTGTCAAGAATGTTTTTTTAGACACAAAGCATCCTTGAAATGGGATTGAAACCATTTAAGAACATCTTGAGCTATTGAGACATGAGTTGAAGTCAAATTCCTTGTAAAAACATCATTTAAAGGGTTGGAGTCGACTTAAGATGGAATAGACTCGACTCTGGCACACTCTGGAACATGCACATAGAATGGAATAGGGCCGAGCTAACTCATGGGAGAGTCGAGCCGGCTCTCTCAGAAAAATAAAAAGTAGATTTCTCGGATTAGGCTAGCGAGCCGAACCGATGCAACTTCAAGTCCACTCGGACTGTAGGCGAGCTGACTCAAAATCAGACAAGTCGACTCTCTTAAGGTAAATAGAAAGATGATTTTTTGGTGTTCTGCAAGTGAGCCAACTTCGGCAAATTTGAGCCGACTCCATTTGAAACCGAACCAACTCGGGAGCGGTTCAAGTTGACTCCAAGAGCTCTGATAGGTATAACGGCTAGTTCTGCACAATATCCAGTTTTACCTAGAATATTTTTCAATGGCTATATTTTGGTCCCAATGGTCCAAAATGGCTATTTTTGAGCTGAAACACCACCAAACTTGCTGGAAATCAAAAAAAAAAAAAGATATAAAGGGATAAAGAAAAAAACACTGATCAAAAGAATAAGGAGAGGTTATTTCAGCCATTATTTTTTTCAAGAGTATTTACTTACTTCCAACTACTTTCTCTTGGCATTTATGAGAACTTTGAAGATTCATTGAAAAGCTTTAATTGTGAGCATTCTAGCACATAACAACCAAGCTTCCATGATAATAAATTAATCTGCAATTAAAGGAACCATTTCTTGCTGTACTGAAATTCTTTTCTTCATTTCTGTAACAAGTTTCGAAATGGTCTGAAACTTGGGGATAAGTTAGTCCAAGCCTTGAAATTGGATTGGGAGCCTTAGGTTAAGGCTTGTAAAGGTTGAGGTTGGTGCTCCTATTGAAAATCAACTAAGTTTGTGGATAGTAAGTCCGAAAAAATTATTCAACTATAATCTTAAGAGGATTATAATAAAATTTTCAAAAAAGATGCTTGGAGAGTGGACGTAGGTGCTTGGAGTGCACCGAACTACTATAAAATTATCTTGTCTTTGGGTGTGCTTTATTTCTTCTCATTTGCATTCTTTCTTAGTTCTCACCACACTGCTTCATTAAGTTTAATTTGAAAATCTATGCATATATTTGTTTGAATTTGGAAAACCCATTTCATCTCCTCCCTTCTTGGATTGTTTAGCTAGGCAACAATATTTTTATATTCATATGTAATAATCAATGAGGAATGTAAGTTTTAAATATCGAGATATGATTTATATAATAGAGCATTTGAATTGGACTGAAAGAATATTAGAAGTTCTTTCTAAGCTACACCATTCAATTTTAGACGGTGACTTTGAGATTTGGATATTCAGATAATGAAGTGGAGATAGATTGTTGTTACTAGAATTATTGTTACTTTGAGATTTAGATATTCATATGTGTGATATATAATTAATGTTACTAAAATTACAACATCGACATGCATTGCATGGAGCTATGGGAAGTAACTAGAAGCCAGAATTGGCTGACACTTGTAATATACTTTTAGGGATAAAATTATAATTTTGACTATAATTAATAAAATGGATTATTTTCTATCACATATGTGTATTTAGTGTCTGTGATATATTCTTTGAGTTAATGGTAATGATAATTCATATTTTCAAGAGTTGAAAATTTAAGACATGAATAATCATTATTAACTCATAAAATGCTCCCAACCATAGGATCATCACGAGGATGGTGATTGATTTGAAAGGTTGGTGTACAATCACTTTTGTTTAGTAGATGTGTCTTGAGTCTACGGTGTAGAGACATCGGAGCGAGAGTATAGGTACTCGTTAGAGAATGAGGGTACTGAGCGTGACCACCTTAAGTAGTCATTAGGAAGTCTACCTTCTCATCAATGACTGACTCGATGCTGCAGTGATGTGTCTGATTCTTTGCTCTGAGGTGCATCGGTAGTTCATCTTGAGGGTGTTATAGTTTGACTACACCATAACTCGATCTTCTAGCCATTCGGAATCTTGAGGTGTATGTTGGCTATAGCATGTTCATTGTAGGAACTGGATTGCATCAAGATGGAATCTATCTACCTCGATGGTAGAGGAGCAATCCTATGATGATCATGAGAATCAAATCTAGAAGCCCATGGTATGGCAAAGTGAAATAATAGAAAGAGTTTCTATTTAGATTTTCACATCGGACTTGAATCGAATGATTACATCATATGACAGAAACTAGGGTTTGACGAGTTCACCTTAACCCTAATCTGATTGGGGCTCAAGATAGAAGAACTTAATCACATAGGTAGATGCACCAAGAGGTTCACATTTAGCTCTGATGGATTGCCACCATATACTGCTAGGTGTCACTGGTGGATTTTGGGAGCAATTAGAATGATTTAGATGATCGATCATTCTAGCTGTTTGAATCAGAAGAGCTCCGATCCATCGAAAAGAGTTTCGATGATGTCGATGATAGAGATCATGACATATCCCATTACCATACAAAATTAAACCTAATTGGATCACACAAACAAAGGTTTAAATTTGGTGATCATCAATTGAACTGATCCAGTTCAATTGATCTGAATGAGATTCAATTAGGTTCAAAAAAATCGTGCTAGCACTCGATTGAACCTAACATTCTTCTTTTACTATCATAAATAGTTGTCCTGACTGAGCCAAAGAAATTTGTGCTCGATCAGAGACTTTCACTTGGTTTGACTGGAGCCTGTCCAGATCAGAAAAGGATTGTCTTATTTTGTAAGACAATACCTACCATTTTTGGTCACCTACCATTTCTCGTCCTTTGACTTTGATCAAAAGTTGACATTTGATTGGTCAAATGTTGACCATTGACACTTTGACTTCTGTCATGTGTCATGCACCTATTGAAGAGCTGGTGGGGGCTTATCCTCCTGCCAGAAACTGGCAAGGAGGAGGGTGCATGGCTGGAGGCGCCCAGGAGTCCCTGTTGGATAGGGACTCCATCTCCTTATTGGATTCCGATTAGACTCCTTCTAAGAACTAACTTTGACTGATCTTAGGCGCGATCTAAGGATGAATCCAAGGGACTCTATTCCCACCAATCAGATTTAGATCTAATTTCATAAAGGGTTGTGATTGGTTGGGAAGAAGAGGAGTTGGATCACGCATAGTCTATAAATAAGACCCTGCGCCAAACTCAAAAAGCAATGAAATTCTCCACGCCCAAGGCTGTTTCTCTCTTCCTCCTCCATGCCAAGTTCATCTTCTCCCTCTCCTCTCCACGCCCAAAGAAGTTTGGGATCTCAGTTGGTGCAATCTAGGCGAGAGAAAGGCGATAGAAAGCTAGAAGGCTGCGCTGCTGCAAAGGACAACTGCTGATCTTCAAAAGCCATTTTGAAGATCCTCCAAATCAGATTTAGATCTAATTTTTGAAGATGTGATAGAAAAAAAGAGGATCTTCAGA
Source organism: Cocos nucifera (assembly GCA_006176705.1). Taxonomy (NCBI): domain Eukaryota; kingdom Viridiplantae; phylum Streptophyta; class Magnoliopsida; order Arecales; family Arecaceae; genus Cocos; species Cocos nucifera. The sequence goes on from QRFJ01004479.1 coordinate 16,029, forward strand.
TCCAGCCTGGGTGGATATCAATAGAGGATAGGTACTTGCATGGCTAGATCCAGAACCTTCCGCTGCTTACAGGATCATCAATGGATAATAAGATTATCCTACATCAAGATAAATTAAATCTAATTTAATTTATCTATATTTTATTTTAATTATTAAAATAATAAGAATTAGATCTAAAATATTTTAGATCTAATTTGGATCAAAGAAATTTTTTTTTTGAAATATATCTGTTGATCTGATCAGATCTGAATGAACCTGATCCGAAAAATCAGAATTTTTCTTCAGAAAGTTGATAATTTTATTATTCTAGGATAATTTGGTATGAACTAATAGCTTAGTTTGGTACAAAAAAATTACACTTTATAAAGAACTCATTAAATTTGACCTAAAAAGCATAAAAAATATTATAAAAAATATAGATAAATTTTAGCAACTTATCTTGAAAAGTAATAATGCAAAAGAACATGGATAACAAATTCCAAAGCCACTTTTTCATATACAAAAGAATATGAATAAATTAATTTTCTATCTATATATTTTCTAGAAACTATTTACCTAGAAAATTATTGATTTTTAGGTAAATTTTTTTATCCACCAAAGAACCGACCCTTGAGGGCCCATTCTTTTTTATGGATAAATATCATGGAAAAGTTGGCCTACTTTTTTATTGACCAACTTATCCATGTTCTTATATTTTTCAAGATGGAGAAGTTACTTTCTCCTGATAGTATTTACTTATGAAATAGAAAAAAATCTTATCCACTTAGGGGGTGGCTAAATCATTTTTTCTTCAGCCAATAAAGATGATATTTAATTTTATGCCTAAAATATCCCATCCGTATTTCTAATGTCCCTATCATTCAATGCTCAATAACTTGGTCATCCACTTTCTTCAAATTTAAAAAGCATAAAGGATATTATGGAAAATTTGAATAAATTTTAACAACTTCTCTATGAAAGTAGTAATGTAAAAGAACATGGGTAACATATTTTGAAGCAACTTTTTCATGTATAAAAGAATATAGATAAATTATTTTTCTATCTATATATTATCTAAAAATATATAGATTTTTAAATAAATTTTTTATCTGCAAAAGAATGTATCCTGAGGAGAAGGGTGGCACTGATGAGCAGGTTACTTCCACGGCAAGCCCAGCTCCAAACATCCCAGCCTACGATGAAGGCACAAATGCTGGTTTAGGAGGAGAAACCATTATTGCACCTTAATTAATGATGCATCGTTTGTATCTTGTGCTTTAACAAGCTCTCATATAAGCGAACATGTCAACATTGGACTCTAGACTTGTTTTGATTGTTCCACCAAAGAAAAATTCTTTGCTCACCGTGGGCAATAAGCTTCCATGCTCACCACCTGCAGTGATTGGCTTATGCACGAATCCAGGCAGAATTTTTTTTTTTTATAATGTGCCATGCTTTTTTTTCATCTAAACTTGCACATGAGCTAATCACCACGAGCAGTGAGCATGGAAGCTCACTGTCGATGGTGAGCAAAGTATTTTCCTCCACCAAATACTACTCAAGCTCCATGCCAAGAAGAATGCCCTCATCTACAGTAAGAAAGATTCCTACTTCATTATCCGTGCTCACTGCCCATGGTGAGCAAAGTATTTTCCTCCACCAAATACTACTCAAGCTCCATGTCGAGAAGGATGCCCTCATCTACAATAAGATAGATTCCTACTTCATTATCAACAAGGATATTTCCAACATGAGTATTCCTTTCTCCCCTACTATCCTCTTATATGTTCTCAAACCCTCTTATTTCCCTTCTTATGAGGCAGTTGTGATCTCTTGAATTTATATTATTCCTAATTTTGAGGACTAATTTTTTGCACTACAAGACAGACTGCCACTTTACTACCAACAAGGACATTGCCAACATGAGGGTTCCTTTCTCATCCTATTATATTCCCATATCTTTTCAATCCCCCCTCATTTGCCTTCCCACGAGACTATTGTTGAACCTATAATGTTATTAATTTTTTTTAGTGACTAATTTTTTGCATCATTTTATATTTTATTAAGGACTTATAATTTTACCATATTTCTATGTATCAACATTTTGTTCATAACATTCACAAATGATCTTATTGATTTCATGATAAAGGTTATAAAACATATAATTTCAACTTAGTTGTCATACCCCGGCCTGAGGCTCGAGTCAGTCGTGATAGATGGCCACACGCCCTAGGATTTAACCCCTTAGACATAGAAGGCTTGCCTTCACTTTCAAACTTTGATAACAAATCGTACTCAAATAGTAGTAATAAAAGAAGCTTCTAATTTTATTAATTCAAATAAAAATAATTGACCAATAACTCAATAGGTTCAATAACATAAATCAAAAGTAATTTTTTATTTAAAATATAAATATCCTCTGAAATCTTAACTAAGCTCCTCATTGCTTAGTCCCAACCTCTTTTTGTTCTTCTAGATCTAAAAAAATAGAAAAGAGAGAGTGAGTCTTATTGGCTCAGTAAATTACCAATATCTCTAAGAGATCAAGTATAATAAATTTTTAAAAAATAATATATAACAATATATTTTTCATTCAAAATATGCTATATATATCAGTAAAATTCTTTCTCAATTTTTGATGACTATGACCACAATCAATCCCATGATAAGATCCAAAAAAGACTAGCATCTAAAAAATAAATACATGACATATCAACATGCGCCAACGATTAGCTCTGATTGGCTAGGCCTGAAAGGCACTAGCTCTGATTCATACAGCCACAATTAGTCTCGTGACAAGGTAAAGAGATGAGTCCTGAAACATATACACATAATACATTAGCATATACGATCAATCCCGACTGGCTAGGCATGGAAGAAACTAATTTATGATGTATGGCCAACGATAAGTTCCATTGCTTAGATCCAAATCATAGTCAACAAAAGAGTTTTTCTTATAATTTCACCATAACCGAATAGTCATAATCAAATCTAATTTTTTTACATCTTATTTTTAGAAGTAAGAGAATAATTTTTATTCACAATTCATGCATGAATAATCTTCTTTCTAAACGTCATGCAACATTAAAATAAGAAAATCATCTCATTTCAAATTTATAATCATGCTGAGCTGTTACCATGCTTGATCCAATATTTTGAATTACTTTTCATATATAAATACATACTTTTAATTTTTTATAATTTCTAAATATTTGAATATTTTTTATTGTATAAAATCTAATTTTTAAACACATGCACTAAAAATCAAAGATAAAAAGAAACTTACCATCAGTCGAATTCAAAAGTAGTCATGATCTTCGATACATGGCCTAATCCTTAGATCCGTACTTCTCTCAATCTAGATTAAAATTTTGGATTAGGTCTATTTCATTGATAAAAAAAAAAATAGACTAACTAGACTGAGTCTGATCAACCAATAGAGATACAAAGGAAAAAGCAATCAAGGTCTAATCTATTTGATCTAACTAGACTAATATGGGAATGAGAGAGATGCTCGATCTAGGCCAGTCGAATTTCTAGACTGGATCTACATGATTTAAGTCAAATCAGGGGCCTCAGTCTCAGTGATCTGAGCTAGTCATCGAGAGATCAATTTAAACTTAATCGAATTAGATCTTGATCAAGTTCTCTCTCTTTCTTCCTCTCTTTTTCTCTCTATTTCTTATTCTTTTTTCCTCTATTTTTCTCTTTTTCTCTCTTTTTCTTTTCTTTTTTTCTCTCTCTCTCTTCCCCTATCTTTTTTTTCTTTCTCTCTTCCCAAGTCGAACAGGGTTTTCACAAAGAGAGAAGAGAGGAGGGGTGGGGTCGATGGTGATGGTGACTGTTGACGCAGAAACTGGTCATCGTCGGAATCCACTGGAGTAGAGGCCGATGAGGTCATCGTCGAAGATCTGCAAAATAAAATTTCATCTGGAGATGGTGGAGGGTGGCTCCGGCAGAACCCTCCGACGATCAAGTCAGCTCTGGCCAATAGGAATGGAGTGCTCGAAAATGAGTTCTGCTGAGCTTCGAGAAGAAGAGGAGAGCTTAGAGCCCAGAGATCAGAGAGATTAGAGTTAGCGTATCTGGAGGATCCTTTATAGGTGGAGCTTAATTGATGGTGGCGGCCATACCGTCTGATAGCGAGCCATTGGAACCACATGAAGTTTGATACGGAGAGAAAGGCATCGTCAGATGGATAGTGACAGCCATACTGACAGATCATGGGTCGAGTGGGGCTGGTTATGGAGAGAGTGGTGTCGTCAGTAGTGGCGGCCATGTCGTTCGATCTTGTCGTCTGTTATGGTTTGATGGCGATAATTCGTCTAGAGGAGTTTGGACTTGTAGGAGAGTTCGACCGAAGGGAAAGCTCAGGAGGAGCTCGATCGCAGAGGAGTTCGGCTGACTGAAGGGAATGTCTGGGAGAAGTTCGGCCCCTGAAGAAATTCAATCGAAGAGAAAGCTTGGAGGGAGTTCGGCTCTCGCAGGCGCCTGACTGGAACGATGAGGAGAGAGTTCGGCTCTTGCGGGAGTCTGACTGAAGCTCAGTGGTTGAGTTCGACTAAAGCCCGATCGTTGGAAGTCCGAAGGAGCTCGGCCGCTAAGCAGTTCGAAGAAGTTCGACCGCTAAGAGTTCGACCGACTGTAAGAGTTCGGCCAAGATCCATCCACTGAAGCTCTTCCGTGGCTACTGGCCGCATCAGACCGGGCACCAAACTTGACTTCGGCAGGAGCGGGGTTTATCCCCAATGGTGACATAGTGGTCCAACCAAAGTGCTGGCAGTGAAAAATTCCAATGGTAATAATGCTTGAATAGAGAAGATAATAAGGATTAGGGAGGAAGGGGATTTTCAGGCAAAGGCAACTTGATTGTGGAGTCTGGCAGCTATTGAAGGTAAGAAAGAAGGAAGAGGGAGGTCGGGAGGCTACGACGATAGAATCAATCGATAGAGAGGTGGGATTTAAATTAAGAAAATGAGAAAGAAGATAAGGATCGGCTCATAGTGGATAACTCTGGCTATTCATCGACGTAACCCATTCAAATGGTTTCTGGCCGTTCTCCACTGATGCACGACTTTTATTTGGCTACCGATCTTCATCCACAACTAACAATCGAGCAAGGGATAAGGTTCTCCTATTTTGATCAATTTTTTTTTAAAAAAAAAATATTAAGATGAAGTCGGCAAGGCAACTTCACTCTGAACCAGGTCCAATTAGATCAGTTCTTACATTAGGATTTCCAAACACATGTTTGCTTTTAGAAGTACTCTCCTAATAAACATATTTTTGTATTTAAAGTTTATCAAGTACATTTTATAGCCATAAGTTAGTGCAAAAATAAATTTCATATGTAGTACTTTTACTATTGTGCTTTTTAATATCGCCAAATGCACCCTAAGCTATAAGAACTAAGAGTTCATGATAGCTAGGCTATTGTATTGTTGCTCGAATTGATCGAGATGATGGTTGGCTTCTTTCTATGGGTTTTCTTAAATAGAGCATGATGATGTAGTTGCTCAGATGGTTTCACTTACCACTCTTATATCCTCCATATCGTTTGGACTATCCCTAGGTCGTTTGATCCTATGGCATTCATATTTTGCTTGATATTAAAAACAGATACATCAATATATAACTGGTAGAGATCGTTAATAAGAAGATCACTTGCAATTTTATTTCTTTCATAAAGAATATTACAATGATCCTTAAGAAAACTAATTACATAGCCTTCTAGTGCTAAACATGAAACAAAAATTAAATTTCTACTTGCAGTAGGCACATAATAACAATCCTTGAGTACTAAATCTAAGCCAGACAATAATCAAAGAGGATAGATTTTTACGACCACAACCCTTGCTCCATTTTCGACGCATAAGATCATCTCACCATCCCTCAGCCTCCTGCTATTCTCGAAATCCTGCATGAAAGTGCATAAATGAGCACTAGAATCAGAGTCAAGCATCCAACTGGATGTAGAAGAAATCATAAGGTTAGATTCAATAACGAGCATACCTCTAGAATGATCTGTCTCCTTCTTATTCTTTAGGATAGTCAGATATGTAGGACAGTTCCGCTTCGAGTGATCATCAATATTACAATAGAAATACTTTTCTTTATCAGCGGCCTTCTTCTTCAACTCTATCTTCTTTTTTTTCCACCTTCCATCTACTTTTTCACAAACTTTTTCTTCTTTTCAAAATACTTTCTCTTGAAAGAAGTCTGTTCCATAACAAGTACTGAGCCTTTAGAACCTTTCATAGAAAGCTCAACAGTAACCAGCATATTCATAAGCTCGATCAGAATATTCTGAAGTTTATGCATATGGTAGTTCATGATGAACTGCCCATACGCATCAGTCAAGGATTGCAGAATTATATCATTCTGTAGATCCTGGTCTAACTTCACTCCAAGTTTCTCAAGCTCTTTCAAGTCCTTGATCATCATTAGATAATGATCTAAGACTGACTGTCCATCATGCATTTTAGTCTTAAACAATCATTTGGTGATCTGATATTTGGTTGCATGACTCTATTCACCAAACAACTCTTGCAGATGAGCGAATATTTGACGGACAGTCTTGATATCTTCATGTTGGTGCTGAAGCTCATCAGACATCGAGCCCAACATATAGTATCTGATCTTATTATTTTCATTCATCCATTTATCAAGAGACGCTCTCTGTTGAGCGGACGGATGAGCTGATAAGGTGGGAGGATCCTGATCCAATACATGAGTCAACTTCTCAAAATTCAAAATAATTTTGAAGTTTTAGAGCCAATCCTTATAATTGGATCCGCTTAGTCTATGAGTCTCCAGGATATGGGCTAGTGGGTTGGACGTAGATATTTTTTTTTCTATAGAGAGTCAAAGTTTTTAGTTAAATTTTATAATTAAGACTTGATCAATATATTTAGAAGTTTGATTTTTAAATAAATTAGCTTCCACTATTTTCTCAGATCCCTACACTTTCTCTGTAGAGATGCAAAAATCTCTATAATTACTGATTTCTAGTGGATGGTGCAGTCCCACCAACTGACTCATCACCTCATCTAACAATTATTGATGATGAGTTAGCCAATGAGTGAACAACTCTTTGGCTTGATTCTCTAATCATGATGCACCCAAACTTGATCTCTAATTTATGAAGCTCACCATGTCCGAAATATTGATCCACTCCTTAGTTAAGTCAGACCCACCATTTGCATAGATTGGATTTCTAATTAGGTCTCTCACCATATCCGAAATATTGGATTCAATCCATCCTCCGGTCCATAGCATCCAATGCCTAATAAACATGATTACGTCTTTCTGGTGCAACTGAACCACTGTGACCAGTCGAGAACAATCAATCTCGAGAAGGGCCTGCATATCTACAATGGTGGAAGATCTTAGACTTAATCTTTTCTTAGAAAGATTTGATTTAGGTCTCTTTAAATTTGACTTAACATAGCCATTACCATTATGACTAACCTAGTGGCATAGGTTAGCTCGAATTGTTAGCCACCTTAGATTAGGATTGGATCGATAAATATAGTCAGATAAGTAAGATCGATGGAAGGGATATGCCATTAACTCGATAAGAATACATTCGAGTCGAGTAGCTCTCAATTAAAAATTAGTTGGTCATATCTGTCAAACTTATCTTACATACCAAATTATTGAGTCAGAACTAATCGGATTAACCTATAATCCAGACTCTAACCACTGAGCCTAATTAGGTCTTAACTTGATCGATCAGTCATGTGACTCGACCTTAACCCAGACTTAATCCTATTAGGCTGGTCAATTTAAGCACTCTTGATCCCATCTAACCAATCCTTGATTTGATTTGATCAACCGCTAGACCTAATTGAGCTACCCAAGCCTGAACCCAATTTTATGAATATGTCTTAAATAAATTTTTTTTTAATTTTAGATCTAATATATTTTATAATTTTAATTCTTAATTAAATTTAGAGTTCATAAATAAAATATGTATATAAAATTCTAGAATTTTAGGATTTAGAATTTTACAGAAAATAAGTTTTTGATTTTTGATTAAGGTCGAATGCATAACACCCCTACACACCATAAGAATATCCCATCGAATGAAAGGAGAGGGTCTTTAAATCCTACTTTATTCTTATGATCGGATGGTCAAGGAGAACATTTTAATCAGAAACATGATAAATTTATAAAATTAGTTAGATCTACATCATATATTACATATATAAAAATTGATCTAACTAAAAATATATTTTGCATACATCTCATGTATCATATCATGCATATTTTTAGATCTAAATTATCTCATAAATATCTAAAAAAAAATTTACATTTGATCATATCAAATTAAAATTTATTCTAGATAATTTTATAGAATTATTCTATAACTAATCTAAATATGCATCTATCATATCTCATATGAATAAATTAAATAAATTTATTTTTTATTTTTTAGATCTAATTATAATATTTATAATATAAAAAATAGTAAATAAATAAATTTAAAAATTATAAATAATTAAATTAAAATTTTAATTATGCTAGACTATACATAGAATAATTCTATTTCTAGTCTAGTCATGCATCTCATACATCTTAGATCTAGATTATTTAATTTTTAATTTTTTAATTTTAGATCTAATCACATCTAATGTGATATCTAAAATCATCTAATTATCATATCAAAAATAAATTAAAATTAGATCTAATAAATTATTAAAATCTGGCTCTGATACCAGTTGAAGAAAAAAATATATTTTTTGGATCAGGTTCGTTCAGATCTGATTGGATCAGGAGGAATATTTTTAAAAAAAAATTTCTAAGATTCTAATCAGATCTAAGACTCCTCAAATTTAATCTTATTGATTTGATAATAAAAATAAAATAAAAATTAAAATTAATTTAATTATATCTTTATTTTGGATAATCTAATTATCATGTAATGATTTCGATGTTTGTCTGAGGTTCTGGATGTAGCCATGCAAGCGCCTAACCTCTACCGATATCCATTCGAGTAGGATCTAGAGATCTTCTTCTTCTCAATCAATTCTTCAAAAATTAGATCTAGATTTAATCTTGAAGATTTTCAAAACTTCTTTTGAAGAACTATCATTGTCTCTTACAGCAGTGCTGCCTTCTTTTTTTGGCATCTTTCACTTGCTTGGATCGCATCTTATTCATGCCCAAAATCCCTTGGACGTGGAGAGGAGAGAGAGGTCCAAAAGGTGGCATGGAGAAGGAGAGAGAGAGGCTTTGTGGTGTGAGCTAAAGGCAGAAGCATTAAAAACTAGGCACAGATAGGATTTATATAGACCCTGCTGCGCCATGTAGTGCCACATCATTCCGATCAATCATGACTTTTTATGCAATCAGATCTAAATCTAATTGATGGAATGACATCATCTGATTCAATTAGATGAGAGACCCTCAAAATCCTCCTAAGATGGTGCCAAGACTGAGTCAAATAAGAGTTCTTAGCGCCATAGAGTTTAATCCCCTGAAGCAATCCTAGAGTCCCATCTGTATGGGACTCCTCCTTTATCCTCATGGGATGCATGCCTCCCTAGGCATGTGCTCTCTTTCTATCTGCATTTTAGTTGAGGGACAAGGCCCTAGGTACTCTCCTATAAGCGCATGATACATGGACAGATGTTCAAGTATCCAGGATCAATATTTGATCAATATCCAAAAATAGAAATTAGCAGATGACTAAAAATGATAGGTGTTATTTTAAATTTATCTCATAAATTATGACAATCTTTTTCTAATTTGGATAAGCTCTAGTCAAATCAAGTAAAGATTCCTAAGTGAGTCCAAATACATTTGGCTCAGTCGAGACAAGCTATAATGATTATTAAAGAAGAACATTAGGCTCAATCATGTACTAGCATAATTTTTTTGAACCTAATTGAATCTTATTCAAATCAATTAAACTGGATTAGTCTAATTGATGACATCCAGATCCAAATTCTTATTTGTGTGATCTAATTAGATTCAGTTCCATATGATAATGGGATATGCCATGATCTCTATCATCGACATCATCACAACACCTTTCGATGGACCAGAATTTTTTTGATTTAGACAACTAGTATGATCGATCATCCAAATCATTCTAATTGCTTCCAAAATCCACCAGTGATACCTAGCAGCATATGGTGGTAATCCATCAGAACTAAAAGCGAACCTTTCGGTGCAGTTATCTATATGATTAGATTTCTCTATCTTGAGCTTCGATCGGATTAGGGTTAAGGTGATATCATCAAACCCTAATATCTATCATATGAATTAATCATTCGATTCAAGTCCAATATGAAAATTCTAATAGAAACTCTTTCTATTATTTCACTCTGCCATGGTCATGGGCTTATGGACTTGATTCTCATGATCATCATAGAACTGCTCTTTATCTATCGAGATAGATAGATCTCTTATTGATGTAATCTAATTTCTATAATGAATATGCTATAGCCAATATACACTTTAGAATTTTGAATGGCTAGGAGATCGAGTTATGGTGTAGTCAAACTATAACACCCTCAAGATAAACTATCGATATATCTTAGATCAAAGAATCAGACACATCACTGTAGCTTTGAGTCAGTCATCGATGAGAAGGTAGACTTCCTCATGACTGCTCGAGGTGGTCATGCTCAGTGCCCTCGTTCTCTAACAAGTACCTATACTCTCGCTCCAATATCTCTACACCATAGACTCAAAACTTATCTACCTAAAGAAGCAATCGTACACCAATCTTTTGGATTAATCACCATCCTTATGATGATCCTACGGTAGAAAGTATTTTATGAGTTAATAATAAAAATTCATGTCTTAAATTTTTAACTCTTGAAAATATAAACTATCATTATCATTAACTCAAGGGATATATCACAGACACTTTCAAATATACACTGTGATAGAAAATAATCTATTTTATTATTTATAGTCAAAATTATAATTTTGGTCTTAAAAGTGTATTACAAGTGTCAGCCAATCTGACTTCTAGAGCATACATATCTAACAAGTAATGCCATCTAAGGTCGGACATGCCATAGGTTGGTGGAATATTGTCCAATACTTGCCCCCCACTTTTCAGTTCAAGAAAGGTTCCTTTCTGATGCCCCTCTTCGGAGCTAGAAAGTAGGTCTTCGATGAATCTCCAAGGTTTGTGGTTGATACCTATCTTTGGGAGGAATGTCACGACGGTCCGCAAGAGATGCTTTGGAAACCATGGCGTCGCTTTATGAGCTGGTCCCATTTATAAAGGTAGATGAATCGGATGATAACTAGGATCGACATTTAACTTATGGATGATAACGTTTGGGAGGGGTACCTGACATGTCAGAAGCTGACCAAGTGAAAAAATGGGTGTTCAACCGAACAAAGCTGGCCATCTTGTCTCTGAGGTCTTCGAATAACTGACTTTCAATCTTCATAGTATGGTTTGGGTCATCCCTGAGCTTTATTTCAACAAGCTCCTCCACCGGCTTGGGTCAGTACTGGGCTTCGCCTTCCCTCAAGTCCAATCCCTCGATGGGCAGAGATTCTTTGAGCTTTTTGTTGCAGACTATTGCCATAAAACATTGTTCGACCAACGTTTGGTCTCCTCGCATTTTATTGACTCCATTCTTGGTAGGAAAATGGATAAGCAGATGGTACGTAGAGATGATGGCCCGCAAGACGTTAAGTCTAGGTCACCCTAAGATCACACAATATGCCAAGGATATTTAGACGATGAGGAATTTTAGGAGGATGCATGGTTGTTTGCTAAGGTGCTTTTCTTGCCGTCACGGGCAACTCTACTTCACCTTCTATAAATACAAATTCTCCAGAGAATCTGACCAGCTGTGTGCTCACTGGCTTGAGTTGATCTCTGAGCAATTTCATTTTTTGAAAAGCAAAGGCATCGTAGAACAACAAGTCAGCTAAACTTTCATTATCCACTAAGTTTTTTTTTACATCATAGTTTGTTATTGTCATTAACATGATAACAGTATTATTATGTGGAGTTTGGACCCCACTTATATTAGACTTAAAAAATATATATATTATTCGTGGAGCTTGTCGCTTCCCCGATCTACTGTCTCTTTAAAGCAGATCTTTTAGCTTCTTCTCCTCCACCTCCTGCCTCCTAGTTGCCTGTAAGGCCCGAGATCATGTTGATAATGCCAGCAGTCGAAAGGTTGCTGTGATCACCTTTCAGATCAGTGTTCAATCGATAAGACCCTTCCATCGGCTTCTTGCCTCTACTCCTGATATATTTTCTAAGGTAGCCCTGGTAGATTAGTCCCTCGATCTCCTTCTTCAATCAACGACACTCCTCCGTATCGTGCCAGTGGTCTCCATAGAACTGACAATACTTTGTCCAGTCCCTTTTCTATGGCAAGGAGGTCATCGGCCTTGGCCGACATAAGTACCTCTTACCCTCGATTTCTATCAAAATCTGAGAGCGAGGGGTAGAAAGTGTAGTGGTCAAAGCGACATAGAGGGATTTTGGTCTTCGACTGCTTTTGGAGGTTGCTAATCCCCTTGTTCTTCTTCTGCTCATGATATTCTTTTCGGAACCTCTTCTTCTTATCGTTCTTCCTCCCTTCCTCCTCTCAGTAGAGCATTTCACTCTACTCGGCCTGCACATATTTTTGCGTTCGAGCTAAGAGGTCGTTGTAGTTCTTGGAAAAGTTCTTGTTGAGGGCAAAGGTCAGGCACTGATCCATGCATCCTTGTTTCATCGTTGATATGACGATGGACTCATTGAAGTCGTAGATTTCTAACATGGCCGCATTAAAATGCACCACACATTTTCTTAGTGATTCTTCTTCTCTCTGCTAAATAGAGAAGAGGCTGTCACTGGTCTTCGACTGTGGTCGCTGGCTATCGAAGTGGGTGACAAACTAGTCTCCCAAAGCTATAAATGGATTCTTTGGAAAAACTAGAGAACCATATCCTTGCCGTCTTTCTGAGCATCGCTAGGAAGGCAAGGTAGAGGAGGGCGTCAGAAGCCCCCTATAGCACCATGAGATCTCTATAGCTCTTTAAGTGATTAACGGGATCGGTTGAATCATTGTAAGGCTCAACCGCTAGCATGTTAAACCAATTTGGAACCGATTCATTCAAGATCTATTGGAAAAAGGGTGACTATGTATTGAGGTTGAGGCCATCATCTTGTCACTGGCTCACAACATGGTAGTCGTCCATTCGATGTTCTAGCCCATGGACCTTTTTTTAAAAATCTTCCTCATGCTGGGAAAGTTGTTAGCATGGAGAGAGGTGTGAAGTGGAGCCCCCCTTGCAGAACTCATATGATTTGCACTTTCGATCGATCACCCCTTTTGGGGCTTCGAGCTTGGAAAAGCTGCGATCCAAAGTCTACTCCATTTACCATGATTGCTAATATAGGGCTTGGATTGGGTAGGAACATCGATCACCTCGCTCTGTGCCCTCTTCACGGGTCCAGTTGCTGTGTTGGGATACCACCATTAGAGGGCTTGAGTTCGGATTCCACTCTATTGCAATTGTTGAATAGCAACTGTAAGAGCTAGGACCTACCCCACTAGAGTTGTAATAGGATCTGGGTCGGCCGCAACAAATGGTTGGGGTGTTGTTCTCCGGCCGACTGCACGTTGGGCGTGCTATGAAGGGAAGATTAATAGCATGATGTAGAGAAATGGTTTAGGGATCGTGTCCTCACCATCTTTTCCTAAAAACTAGGTCAGTGCTCTTCCTCTAGCACCAAATTTGTTGTTGCTCCTCTCCAACATGGACTATGGCCGTAGATATTTATGCTAAGCTGGAGCAATGAGTGGTGAAATGGGCTTTTGATGACCTACAAAGAAAGTCTTCAACGTCCAAAAAGAAAGTGGAGGTTCTCCAACGGAAGACTCTCTGGTGCTTAAGTCAATAACGATCAGAGAGGGAGAATAGATAGATAGAAGAAGATGATGGGAGAGAGGCTTAGATGTCTCTTAAAAGTCCAGAGAATCTAGATAGAGCGAGAGCCAGCATCCCAGGCAGTGTCCAGGAGAGAAAAAGATCTCTCCTGTTTACATTTTTCTATCTTTTATAGAATGAAGCATGCTAGAATTGTCAAGCTATTAGCCGCCAGAGTTGTGGTGTGTCAGAGATGGTTATAACGTTAGCTTCCAGTGAATAGAAGAAATATTTATTGTCATAACAAACTACCATGTCAGCAGGATCTATGCTTGCTAGAAGCTTCTTGCACCTTTCGTGTAGTAGAATGATTGATGAAGAAGAGGGATGGATTGAGGAGTCATCGATGAAAAGCTGATGGTAAGCTTCATCTGCTTGTCGACCTCCATGTGGTCGGTGAGACCCCTAAGTCATGGGTGCTTTCAGAAGAGTTGGGCATCCGCTATCTGACGATGTTGACCTTGTCTGAGCTCTTGCTAGGAAGATCGGTATATGACCAATAATGAAAGATTGATGAGTGATCGATGATGTCACTTCATGGAGTGAGTGGAATAATGATCATCCACGCTATCATCTTCGGTGGCAACAATGCCATCTAAGGTCGGACATCTCATAGGTCGGTGGAATACCATCCAATAGTTATATTTCATAACATTTTTAATTCGTGATTGAAATTGAAATTGAAAAATTGATTAGGACATTTTGAAAAATTAATAAAATATAATGATGTTTTAGAAATTAATTTTTAAGTAAATTCAACAAAATAAGTGCCTGGAGTTCATCGACAATCCAATGCTATCCACCATGTAATTTGACGAGGTCCAATTGCACTTGGTGCATGCAATTCGGAGGCAATGTTAAGATGGTGGTAGCGACTAGATTTTTTCGATGACAAGTCGCTTATTCCCACTAATATGGCTATACTCGGAAGGTGAAATATATATGTTTAGATGACATAGGGATGAAAATGATATGAATATTATCCATTTAAATCTATTTTTATATCCAAATGAATTCAGATATGGATAGAAATTTGAGGATCTAATTGATATTTATATCCGTATCCATATTCATATTCATAAAAAAAAATGGATATGAATATGAATAGACAACCATCTGATCTAAAAATCTAAATCTATATATAATTCTATATAATTTTATATACCATATATTAATTTTTTTAAAAAAATATACAATCATATAAATATATTATTATTTTAATTTATCATCTATTTAGTAGTATCTTTAATTTTATAATCATAAAATTTAAATAACTAAATTATATTTATATTTTTAATATTTAAATTATATTTTTATTTATTTAAAATAAATATTGATAATTTTTTTTAATCGTATCTATATTTATATTCGTTGGGCAAAATAAATATCGATACGGATATCTGTCCGTGTCCGATCCGATTTCAGCCGAAGGGCGACGTCTTCCCCTGGGTTCCCGGCGCGGCGGCGAAAGCCAAACCAAAAACCAAAAGCTAAAGCAAAAAGAACACGCGACGATCAGAGGAGGGGAGAACCGTCCTCGGTCTCTCTAGGGTTCGTCCAGAAGAGAAGAGAAGAGAAGAAGAGAGAGAGAGAGAGAGAGAGAGAGAGAGAGAGAGGAGAAGTGAGGCTTGTCTAGGGTTTTTGGTGGTAAAAGAGGAGCCAGCGGCGGCGTCTATCGGAAGGAAGGAAGGAAGGAGGAGAAGGAGAAGAAGGATGGGAGGGAAGAAGGATAAATCGGAGGGGCTGGGGCGGGCGCTGGTGAGGCAGCACAACCAGATGGTGCGGGAGTCGAAGGAGAAGGGCCGGGCCCTCCGCCTCCAGAACCGGAGGGTGCTTGAGTCCGTCACCGACGTCAGCGACATCGACGCCGTCCTCGAGAAGGCCGAGGAGGCCGACCGCATCTACTCCCTCGACAACCCTGCCCCCAATCTCCTCATCAATCTGTACGTATCTATTCCCAATTCTACTTTTTATGCAAGAAAATTTGTTTCTTTTACGTTTTAATCATCTTCTTCATGGCCAAATCCCTAGTTTTTCGATTGCGTGTACAAGTTCTTGAAAATTTGGGTACAGGGATGTGGGCTCGGAAACGAGTAAAATGACTCCAGAGGAGAGGAGGCAGCTACAGAAACAAGAGGAGGCCTTGCATGCCAGCAATCTTCGGGTTCCCCGCAGGTTTGTTGATTGTATGACAACTTGTGTCTTCTTCAAGCTATATTATTCTTTTGATGCATGCGCTTGTGGTTTAGCTATTCAAGGGTGGTGTGTTTTTTACTATGATATGGTGCAGGCCTCAGTGGAATGCTACAATGCCGGTGGAAGAGCTTGATGCGAATGAAAGACAAGCCTTTTTAGTTTGGCGTAGAAGTCTTGTAAGGTCAGTTATTTTTTAGAATAGTTGCTTGACATCATGTGTGGATTCAATTAAAATGAGCATTATGCGACATGTTTGCTTTTCTCAAGAACAAGTTTCACATGTTTTCTATCCTTCTTCCTTTCACATTAAAATCTGAATTAGATGGAAAAATGTTTGACCATATTACTATGAATCGTGGGAAGAATACCAAATAATCGGAGTAAGGTTTTTCTTGGCCTTGAATAATGTTTCAGCATGACAGTTTTTTTTCCTCCAAGAAGCGGCAATTCTTTTTGAGTACAAACACTCAGTTGATGGAGCACGAGATTAATGTGTTCTTAGTTCCTGTCATCTCTATCTCTGCAGAAGAAAGACTCATATCACATGCTTAGTCTTCATTTTGCCAAGTTCTTCTTTTTCGGTAATTTATTGTAACTCTAACATGTTCCTTTTAGCAACCATAACTATATTGGGGTGTGCAACATGGGGTGGTTGTAAATTTTCAAAATCTTTTAGAAGGCATGTTTGCGAATCATGTAGTCTTAGGAGGGGAGTTTTTCTGAAAATTAAAATTCAAATATTAGTTCAAGGCTTTGGATTAGTTTTTGAAAGAAGAGTGGTGCGCATGCAAACTTAATACAGGAGTTGCAAAGTGAATCTTTCAGGAAGCTATAAGGGGGTGTTTGGTTGGGGGGAGTTGGGGCCTGGAATGGGAATGTGATGTAGGAGCATAATTTTATTTTTATTAGTTTAAGTGTTTTTATTCTTTATTTAGTCTTTCCTTATGTTATTTGGATTAATAAGTGGTCATGTGATTGGCATGTGACTTTTAATGAGTTTGGATGGCTAAGATAGTTGCTTATGTTTGATCAAGGGTTAAGATCTGCTTATGTCTGAAACCCTAGTATAAATAGGTCTTTTAGTCTTTTTGTCATTAGTTATCTTCTTCTGAATAAACATTGTTGGTTTCTCTAAACCCTAGACTATCAAGTCTCTGTTCTAGCTCCAATCTTTCTCAATTCTAGCCTTGTTTTGGTTCTTTTTTGTTATCTTTTGCAACTCCAATTACGTCAAGTGGTATCTGAGTGAAAAAGGTCCTAACTTTCGATTAGGATTTTCGTTCGGACGTATGGTTGGATGTGGGAGAGGTTGTGGAAGAGGCAATCAAGCCCAACAAATAGAGTTGGCTTAGATGCGACTTATGATTGAGGATTTGTCATGGGCTGTTCAAGCCTTGCAGCGGCAGGAACCTGTGGAAGCCCATTTGGAGATTCTGGAAGGCGACCACGGTCCCTTGGACATGCCAGAAGGTGGTCTTGAGGATAATAGTGATGATGGATTTGATGAAAATCCCTTTCATGATGCCAGACCCATGAATAATGCGGTAAGAGGTGGATTGGAAGAGCGATTGCTTTATGCCCTAGATTTGAATGGTGGTGGAATAAAGGTAGAGGTTGCTGATTTTCATGGAAAGATGCATGTGGAAGTCCACATTATTTAGATTGGGAAGCTACTGTGGAGAATTATTTTGAGTGGAAACTGATGGCGAATCAGAGGAAGGTGCTGTTTGTCAAGCTTAAATTGAAAGGCACGGTGCTTCAATGGTGGAAGAGAGTTGAGGAGTATCGTGCATGACAAGGCAAGCCAAAAATCAGTACTTAGGAGCACATGAAGGGTAAGTTGTGAAAACAATTTTTGCCTGCGGATTATGCCATGGAGTTATATGAGAAATTCCACTCACTAAAGTAAAATTCTGTCGGTGGAGGAGCATACATCGGAGTTTAACAACCTTTCTATTAGGGTTGGCTTAAGCGAGACTAAGGAACAGATGACTTCTCGCTATTTAAGGGGTTTGAATCAATCTATTTGAGACGAGATGGGGGTAGTTCGTTAATTCAGTCTTGAAGATGCTCGTCAATATGCTTTAATGGCTGAAAAGAAAGTTGCATGTTATGGGACAAGAAGGCTGACCTATAGCAAGTTTGGTGGTGGATTTAATGCTGTCTGGAATAATCAGAATGTTCAAACAACTAGTAAACCCAATCCGGGGGCTGCCACTAATTGCAAATCAGGTTGGAATGCTGAAAGGAGTAATAAGGGGAAGAGTTTAATGCCTTCTGAAAAACAAAATGGCTCTAGTAGCAATTTTTCTAAGGCTGGCAGCAGTTCACAAATTCGGTGTTTTACTTGTGGTGAATGTGGACATAGTTCTTATGCTTGTCCTCAAAAAAGGGCGCACTTAGCTGAAGCTGAAGAGGAAGTAGATGCAGAGGGAGAACCTATTTATGATGATGATAATCTCGTGGATGATGAAGTTGATGTGTATCCTGTTCAAGGGGAGTCTTTGGTGGTTCGATGGGTGATGACTATGACACCCAAAGATGAGCAGGAAGATTGGAGGCGACATAGCATATTCAGAACATGTGTCCTTTATGGAGGTAAGGTTTGTGATCTGATTATTGATGGTGGAAGCATGGAGAACGTTATTTCCTAAGAAGTTGTTGAAAAATTGAAGTTACATATATAGAAGCATCCTAATCAGTATAAAATTAGGTGGCTTAAGAAGGGCAATGAAATACCAGTGACATCACAATGTTCGGTGAAATTTAGTTTTGGCAATGATCTGGATGATGAGGTCTTGTGCGGTGTTGTACCTATGGATGCTAGTCACATTCTTTTAGGCCGACCTTGGCTGTTTGATCATGACATGGATCACCATACTAAACCAAATACTTATTTTTTTCTAAGGGGAAATAAAAAAGTTCACATTGCATCCTCTTAGGGAAGATGGCATGGTAGCAGCAACTAGTTCTTCAAAGTGCAGCAAAATTGGTTGTTTGTTGTCTGCAGAAAAGTTTGAAGTGGAAAGTATAGAACTTGGAGTTGTGTATGCATTGATTGGCAAGATAACAAGTAATGACCAGTTCCAATCTTTCTTGATTCTAGCCTTGTTTTGGTTCTTTTTTGTCATCTTTTGCAACTCTGATTATGTCAGATGGGAATGGGTGACTCCCATTCCAACTGTTTGGTTGGGGGAAGTTTCATTTTGATTGTGATTACAGGGTAGAATGGGAATGGCTCAATCCCTCCTAAAATCCAATCCCAACTCTTTCCTAAGGATCCAAATCTCCGTTCTGATTCTGATTCTGATTCTGATTCCGATCACGAACCAAACACTTTCGGGGATATGGCCATTTCGATTTTCATTCCAATCCATTCTGATTCCGATTCTAGTCGCAAACCAAACACTCCGTTAACGTGGAAACTTCTAGGTAGGCATAGATGGTGGTTGGTTAAAGAGGGGAATGGAAGTGATTGGAAGTGGGTGGGTGGGTGTAAAAGTGGGAGCAATATTCAAGAGCTTAAGAATATTCTGCCTAGAGTGTTACACCAGCTTCTAAATCTACAGAGACTCATTGCTCATTTGCTTCCTGAGAGAGAGAGAGAGAGAGAGAGAGAGAGAGAGAGTATTTCCTTGCACCTCACCCAAATCTGCTGCCACACTTGCACCCTTCCAGTAACTAAGCTCTAGAGAAAGTGTTGCATGGTTTTGGCTACTAAGGGATCATAACATTGGCTATGTGAAATGACCATGTAAACTACATAAGTTATCCATATGGGTGCTTATCTTACATGGTGCTTCACACCTTTTATGATATGTGTGCGTGCTAGACTTTACATATTCCTTCAGCGGTAGCGCAAGGGAAGAAATGAGCCCTTTATTGAAGGAAAGTTTTGAAATGAAATTTTCAAAGCAGGTAAATGATATTTATTTTGTGCATCTCATTCTTCTCAAATTCGACATTCTTTAGCAAGGAAAAAAAATTCTTGTATCCTTGTTTGTGATTTATATGAAGGAGCATTAGGAGGATTGTCAAACAAACTTAACAGCTTGAGCTTAGCTTGAGAAAAGTTTGAATCATTTATTCTTGGAGTCAATTAAATGCTAATTTGGGTTTAAACTAAATTTGAGTCAAGCTATAATTCAAGATTGAATGGAAGCTTGAATGGAGCTTGATTCAATGTTGAATTAATTTCAGCTTACATTTGGATTATCAAGCTAATCAATTAGGATTGCATTTGGCTCAGTTCGAAATTAAGCTTGAACTAAGCTTGAAATAATGGTAAATAATTTAAGCTCAATCCAAGAGTTCAAGCTCGAGTTTAATTTCAAATGAAGCTTGATCCGGTCCAAGCTCAATCAAGCTATGCTTGGCTCCGCTAATTATTACATCTTTACTTAATTTTTCCCAAACTTTAATGACATAACTCAAATCCCTTATTATGGTCATCTATGACCATCTGTACGTGAAGCATTATACACTCCATCCTTTTGCAACTATCTTTCCCTCTTCATTTTTTTGCTCATTTTATTACATATTGCCATACACAAGGATTTTCATACTGTTCTATTCATTATCAATTAATTCCATATTCATTGCCCGATTATCTATAAAATCACAAAGCACTCCATTATTGCTGGAAATGTTACCTCCTAGGGAGCAATTGAGTGTCAACAACTACAAAAAATAACCTCAACCATCTCACAATAGTTGGAGCCAAGAATGAAACCTTAGGTGGGGCAACGATATAATTAAGAATATTAAGTTTTCTTATAAAAATTTCCATTAGATTGCTTAGATACTTATATAACAATGTGAACATCTAATCTTGTGTCACATAGATCATACCACGGAAATTGCATGATGCATCTGCAAGCACTTAATTGCATAATCTAAAAGGTATCTATGTAGTTAATGTAAACTAAATGTTTCCTTGTATTAATAAAAAAGTTGTGGAGCATCTAGGTTTCTCTATAATTGAAATACCTAATTAATAATCATGCAATGCAAAAAATGGAAAGAGATGCAACCTGTCGCAACATTTTCATACACTTCCTAAAATGGAAAAAGAGAAAGTTTATCCTGTATGTTGTTTAAAAAAGTCTAGTAACTTTTGCAGACCAAATTTACTATTATTCATCTTATAGAGGTTTGCCTTATTTAAAAAGGTGAAATTATTTTCTATTAGAGAGCTTGAAGAGAATCCATTTTTTACTATGAGGCAACTATAATGACGGAAATATGGAGTAACAATAGCACCTGATCAATTTGACAGACACACCTAAATGGCAAATTATAAATTAGGTGGGTGTGATCATACTCGAGGGTGAGAGTCATAAAGAATCTAAATTTGCAAAGTTTTTAGAGAAGAAAATTAGCATTTATTAAATTATGAATTCCATTTTTAACAAGGAGATTACTTGAAAAAAGTTCTTGCATTTTTAATGTAGTACTTACAAGTTAATTCATGATATTTGGGGATGTTGGGTGGTTATGTCAAAAAATTATTAAGCAACCCAAGGTTTGCATTTGTATATGATTAAAATGAGAGGAAACTCCCAATTTAAAGGAAAACAAACACCAAAATTTTAAGGGAGGTGGGGGAATTAAACTTTTAGGAGGGGCCAAATCCCTAATTATACTCTGACCATAATAAGGAATTGATGATATTTCTGGTGGTCATGGCCTCCACTATCCCCTTGGTTCCACCATGCTTTTCACAACTAAATTATTAATTTGTGGATCCTGTGAAAGGAACAAGCACTGCAGTTGGTTTGTCTAAGACCAATTTAAATCCAACTGAAATTTTTTGTTTCAGCCAGTTTGGTCAGCTTTGGCCAAAAATCAACCACAACAGTTCTTTTTCATTTTTATTTTTTGTTTAACAAGTTAATATGTTTAGTTTTATAAAGCACATTTATATAGTTTCTAATCATAGGGTCATTTTTTTTAATGTTTAAACCTCATTATTTGTGATGGGTAAGCTGCACACTGAAACTATGAAATAATGATATAAAAATGGGTTTTGACTTTTTTATTGTTTAGATGCGTTATTATCATGGAATAGATTAAGATGTGCTTAAATGGGTGTTTTGTTGCTTGGTGGATTACTCAAATGAAATAAATAGAGTATATTTTTATGGGTCATCAGGATAAATAGAATGAATGTGCTTAGATCAGGTTTACTTGCTTAGCTGAGTTATTAAAATGAAATGGAATGAAATTTATATAAGATAAAATTTTGGTAGAATGCAAAAACAAGATTCCATATGAAAAGTTTACAAAAATTAGATATGTAGGAAAAATCCAAAAATTATATGAAAACACTATATATTTTATAATGAGTGGACAGTTTAATATAACACATTAAGCTTCAATAGGATTTAATTTCAACCTGAACTCACACAAACCATGGTCCCAAATAACTCAAAATACAACAAAATAATGTGAAATAACTTTGACTTTTTTCTCCTATCTTTTTTCTTGGAATGTTTTAACTTTTTTGACTGCAACTTTGAAACTTGAGCAAATTGTTGAAATAGTTGACATTAAAATTTTACTCAAGGAACTGAAACTGAAACCGAAACCGAAACCAAAAATGAAACTGAAACCTGGTCTTAAAACATTGAGTGAAACTATTTCCATTTCTCAAAAGGAGGCCAGGACAAAATTTAAAAGGGTTCATTCCCTAAGGATAAAGGCTTTATGATATTTACGGGGGCTTTGGCTCCCACTGGTTCCAACCATGTTCTTTAACAATTAAGTTGTTAATTTGTGGATTGCCATTTATGAAAATTGATCATCCAAATACAATGAAATCAAATTTGCAGTGGTTTCAATTCATCTCCACATGAATATTGCTTGTCCAATCTCATTTGGTCTTTTATTTTCTAGATCTAGAAGGCAGTCTGCAATACCATATTCGCATAGCAATTATACGAAAAATCTACAATAAGTTTTGTCTTGTTGCACTTGTGATTTGGTAAGACTTGGTTTCAATTTTAAGAAAGCAGATGTGCTTGATGCGACCAAAAAGGGGCCTTGATATTAGCCTTTCAGAAGCAAAGTTGTTTGCAGGCCTCCTATAGTAAAAGAAACAATCTTGTATTTAATGTCATGAGGCTTGAGCAACAGCATAGGCCTCCTGGAAGCAGCCACCTTTTTGATGGTATAGAATTGGGAGAAAGTTTCAACCTCATAAGTCCAAATAGTTCTTTCTTATGTGGAGCTATAGTCTATTTTTGCATCTGGTGATTCTTTTAGTCGGTTCATACCTATACATGCTTCCTTAGTTATAAAATAGATTGTCTATTATTAAAAGCAAACTCCTAACCAGTGTTCATGAGACTTTGCTTGGGAGGTTGTACATCTCTTATCACGTGCATGGCACATGCCAAACTCTAGGAGACTAAAGTTCTAAGACAATGCACAGAGGTTTCCTATTATTCTTTAAAAAATCTGAGTAATTAAACATTTTTTATTTATAGAAGTAATATGGTAAGTGGATTTGAATTAGAAGAGACTATACCACAAAAACAACCCTAGGCTTTTAGCCCAAAAGATTTACTAGGTATGTAGTAACCCATCCAAATTTAAATTTCTTTGATTGTGGGTGAATTATGATTATAGGTCTTGTATTGGAAGAAGTGGGTGAGGGGGCTGTGAAGAAAATATAAGAGGGCCATGTGCTAAACAACGTAGAGACTTTTGTTTGCTTGGGAGGGTCGTGGCACCTTGCAGCCCTTTTTTGGATCCAACATTGCATACGAAGGAGACACTTCTTGTATCATATGTCCAATATTATTGTAGTTATGGTATATACCTAGCTAAACACCTCCAAATATCACTTTGTTACTTTCACATTTTCTTATAACTCTTTTAAGTCTTCATATGTTATGATTGTGATGAAGGTTCAGCATTCACCCGTTAGAGAAAAAATATATCCGTGTTTTCATGTGGGAGCACACCTTTGCACATCAATGCAGTCACATTTAGTCAATCATCTACATGATGTATGGTCTATTCATAGCCAATCGTGCGCTGTCATGTTGGCATGAAAAGCCATGTTTGTAAAAGCATTTACATGTTTGATTCCCTTGGAGAATACTCCCAGTTCGACCCTTCTCTATATCTTAAAAAAAGGAACAGAGGAGAGAGGGATATATGAAATTAATAGTCTTATTGTCAAATGGGTTGAAGTCAATCATGTAGACTTGGATGACGATCTCACTGATCCAGATTATGTTAAAATTCTCGGATAGGAATTAAGGTGAGGGTCCTTTTTTTATGGGGGCTTGGAGACTGCTCCTGATATCACATATCTGCCATCATTACGAGTTGGGATGATGGAACTCTGCAATAAAACCATGGAAAGGGGTAATAGATAAGTAAAAATGGCTTCTAGTCTTGGTCTTACTTGGACTGAATTTATTCTTGCATCTTAGGACTTTTATAGTTAGAAATATAATTTATAGGTTTTGGCATGGGTATTCTCAATTATCCTTCATGTGAGATAGAAAGTGCTGGCAATAATAGCCACAAGGAAAGACAAGTCTAAGCACTGGTCAATTTAAGACAAGGCTAAGCGTGGGTCAATTTTGTCTTTCTCCTAATGCCAATATTTGTTTCTTTTAAAGTAAACACTATATGTGAATACGTGGATCTTGATCAAAGAAAAAAGAGAGTGATGCTTGCACTTATCATTTTTCTCATGGTTATTGTTGCTAATGCTTTTCATTGCATGCAAGGATCAAGTAAGGTTGTTTATTGAGTTCCTATGCTAAAATCAGTGAATTCTGTATCTGTTAGAAAAGAGGCTTGAAGAGGCAAGAAAAAAATTGGGCAGCATAACACCAAGATTAGAACCTAGTTTCTTCATCTCTTTCATCTTTCCATGATTTCGTAGCAGAGTTCCATTGTCCAAGATGTTTAATAAAATCCTTCACCATATTCCTTGTCCGAGATTGCTGGCATAATCTTGGTTGATGAGATCGTCATGCATATGGTCAACCTTGTCTAAGTGGTTGACCTTGAGCCAGTTGATAACAAAGATCATCAACCTTGTGCAAGTTTTCCCTCTCATTTGTTCTTTTTTTTTTTTTTAACTTTCCTTTTAGGGTACTAGATATGTATATGGCCTTACACATCCTGTCCTTTCATGCTAACATGGCATTGTATGATTGAATATGAGCATACCATCTATTTTTGTTGACAACTAATTAAATGCAACCACATTTGCATATAATGCTGCTGCATACAAACATGGATGTACGTCTTTCCCAATAGATGAATGTTGAACCTTGATGACAATCATATTATATAATATCCAAACTAGTAGCATAACTAGGGCATGAGAGAGGAGAAGGAAGGGTTTTGTTTGGGATTGGAGAAAAAAAGAAATGAAAACAATGGCAAGGGTAGTTTTTGAAAGAGTTGCAACTTAGAGGTGTGGAGTAAATTGCTCCAATCTTCTTGGTGGAGTAATTTACTACAAATTAGCTAAGGTAAAGTTTGACTAGGCTATGCTATCTATTTTAGTTGTTTTAACTTCCAGCCTTTGGCATAATAATAAGATCGACTTCCTTTTTATTTTGCCTTATTCCGAAGCCAAAGGGAGCATGGTTGGGGCTGCAAATGGGTTGGGTTGACCCATGATTAAACTTGGTCCGAACTTGATTAGAGTTAACTTGATCCATATTGGAAGACCCATGGGTTGGGTTTAAAAATTGGATCTAATCTAAATTTTGGGTCAGATTTGAACCTTATACTTTTCAACTTGACCCGTCCCAACCTGGTCTATATGGTCTATATATCATCTTGGTCTAATGTGGGTCAACAAAAAAGGGTGTCTGACCTGACGTAAACCTGATCCGACCTGGCCCAAAAATCTTAATCATATAAACATCATTCTCATTCACTCTAAATATCTTTCCCAATTTATTGAATGAACTCTCATTTAAACTAAGTCCTCTTTTTTTCATTTCAACAACTACATCTCTTCTCATCTATTTTCACTTAACTACAGTTAAACATTCACATTTCATTATTTGTTTTGGTGGATTCTTATTTATTATAGTGTCCTCAATTATTTCAATATATAGAATATATTCTATAGAATCATAGTTAGTAAAAACTTAAGAATATCAATTACTTGGATGAAATTAGAAGTGTTTGAATGAAAATTCAAGTTTAAGTATGCTCTTTTTAGTTTATTTAATTTTTAGTAAATTAATGTCTAATTATTTATTGTTATATTCTAGATATATAAGAAATAGCTAGATGTTTGACTTGAACTGCAAACCTGATCTGATCTACTCCTGACCCGAACCTAATCATTTCAGTTTGGGCTGGGGTTGGCTTGGGTTATACTTGACCCCAGTCCAATCCGAATGACTGGCTAGGTCTCAAATTATTTCCATGATCTAATCCTGATTGTACCTAATCAGCTAATGAGTTGAATTTGGGTCCAATATCTTGACTCGAATATGAAATCAGGTTGGTCGGGGTCAAGCATGGACCCAACCTATTTGCAGCCCCACTAGTTAGTGGATTAAATTATCGGGGTGAGTATGCTAGAGACAAATAATTAAAGCACATTTGAATTCTATGCCCATGCTCATGTTTTGTACAAGCTTCTCAAACTTGTCTCTAGAGTAGAGATTCATATCTATAAGTTCAATGTTTTTTGAAGTGTTCGGAGAAACATTATTAGTAATGCAGCTTCATTTTTGGGAGATGGCTTCCATCTCAAGAGACACTTACTGTTACTCCATTCATATATTCTCTTCTCTCCTCATTGTTCTCTTTTCCTTATAGAACAACATGGTGAGAAGATGACCCCTTCTCTTTTTTCTTTCATATTTCTAATCATTCTTGTTTGATTTTGTAAAGTCCCTTCTTAAGGGGTTTTAAGAGGTGTCATTGGATGATGTGAATTAGATCTTTTAATATATGAAGAGAGATACATATAGCAAATATGAATCTGTTGAAATCTTCTCATTCCAAACAAACTATGAGAAAGAGCCATGTTGAAAGGTGTCTGAGCTAAAGAAAGTGCTAGAGATGTGATTGAAGGAGAAGCATTGCAATGACCTGATCGGGTTGCCAGTAATGAAGTTTTAAACATAAGGATCGCCGACTCGGAATCGAATTTTGTGCCGGTCGGTCGGCGATACGAGTCAGTTTGCTCCTGTATCAGACCATATTGGGCCCAAACTGACACTGAAATGGGGGATGAACCAAAGAAGAAAAGAGAGAGAAAGAGAGAGGGGGGAGGGAGAGAGAGAGAGGGAAGGAAAGTGAGGCCAGTGGAGATGTCGACGGTGGCCATCGGAGGGCTGTTGAGGCCTCTCGGGCTTTGCTATCCTTCGCGAGAGAAAATGAGAGTAGAGAGAGATAGAGAGAGGAGAACAGAGAGAACATGAGGGAGGGGAAGGCGGTGAGGAGGCCATCGGAGGCCACAGGGTGGCTGTCGTGGCCATCGAATGGCCCAAAACAGCCCCGTGGCCTCTGCGGGCTTGAAACAGGGGCGAAGTTTTTATTTTGTCGTGTTTTGCTGACTTTACTATGTATCATCTTATAAAAAAATACGATGAAATATGGGGCTTTGCCCTTGTTTCGTACCCATGGCGGTTGTGGGATTGTTTTAGGCCTTCCGGTGGCAAGGAGTGGTTACCTGGTGGCCTTCTGGGAGTATCCCCACCACCTTTCCCTTCCTCCTTTTTTCTCCCTTCCCCTCTCTTTATCTCTCTCTCTCTTCTCGCATCTCATGGAGGACCACAGAGCCGGAGGCCTTAGCGGCCCTCCAGTAGCCTTGGCGGGCCACCACCGGTCACTGCTAGCCTTTCTTTCCTTCCCTCACCTCTTCTCTCTCTCTCCTCTCTTCTTGCTCAGTTTTCACTGATGTTTCGAATCAGACGTTCGAATTGCATCAGTTAGCCGCTAGTATGGTTTAGCACACACTCCGAACCACCTAGTTTGGGGCAGTTCAGCAAACTATGTTTAAACACTTTAAAGTCAAGATAATCCTTCTTTGATCATTGAAGCCTATGAATTCAATTGTGTACTTAGCAAATATAAAAAAAATCTTAAGACTCATAAAAAATTGCATAATGAAGGCCCCAAACTTGGAATGAGTTCCAATATAACTGAAGTGAGCAATGCAAGGATTGAATATTTTTACTTATTCTATTTTTCATCATTATTGAAATCTAAATGGAAGTCCTTAATGACTTAAATTGTGATTATGTCTCCGTTGATAATATATCTTTACAACATTTAGATAGGACCAATCATGATATTTAACTTCTCTCTTTGGATTTCTTTATAGTCTACATCATGGTTATGATTAAATATGTTCTAAACACTATCTTTATTGAGGAGATCCATTTCTACCATATTTAAGTAGCATTCCAAGAAACATAATATTTATTCCATATATGACAACCCTTGTAAAATAATTGCCTTTAAATTTGTATTGCGTAAGAAGCAAGGTTCACTAGACCGATTTGAATCGGATGGTTTAGGATGTGCCGAACCATAGTGGCGGCCTATCGGTATGGTTCTAGCATGGAATCTGGAACATTGAATGAAAGAGAGAGAGGGGGGGCTGGGAAGGAGAGGGAAAGCCCGAGGAGGCCATCAGAGGCGGTCGGAGGGCTGCTGTGGTTGTTAAAGGTCGACAGCTGACTTTGGTGCGTGGGATAGGATGAACCGCTGTGGTTGTCAGAGGTCTGCGGCTGACTATGGTGTGTGGGATAAGATGAACCAGAGAGAGGAAAAGAGGGAGGGAAGGAAGGAGAGGAAGAGTTGGTCATGGCTGGTGGTGGTGTCAGAGGGGCCAAGGAGGCCCTCGAGAGCCCTCCCCCTCCGTCCAATTGAAATAGAGGTGAGACGCCCTTGTTTCAATTGGAAAATTGTGATTCTTTATTTTTTCACCCAAGTTGTTGGCTTCATTGTGAACCAGTGAAAAAAATAAAGGATCGTGATTTTGTGATTGAAATGAGGCATCTTGCCCCTATTTCAATTGGACGGAGGGGGAGGGCTCTCTGAGAGCCTCCTCGACCCTCTAGCGGCCACCGCTAGCAATAGCCAGCTCTTCCTCTCCTTCCCTCCCCCCGCTCTCTCTCTCTTTTCCTCTCTCCAGTTCAGCCTATCTTGTGCACCATGATCATCCGCGGCCCTCTGGTGGCCATCATCGTGGCTGATCGACCTCTCCCTCTCCTTCCCTCCCTCTTCCCTCTTTCGCCTCTCCAATTCTCCCTCTCCTCTGCTTTCTTTACCATATCAGTTCGGACTTGGTACAAGAGCGTACCAAACCATACCAACGGCCGACTAGCATAGGATCTAGTTCTAGTTTGATGAATCTTAGTAAGAAGCAATGGTTACCAATTTTGGTGTATCCATATTTTTAAAGAATAAGGAGTAAACATTACTAATAAATTTCTTTTTCTTTCTTTATTTTTTTGAAAATGTATATTTGATATCATGGTTTGCCAAATAGATCTGAACCAGATAGTTTGGCCTGTGCCGAACCAAAGTTGACCTAGAATGGCTTAGCTGGTTGCCCTCCCGCCCCGCCCTGCCCTGCCCTGCCCCCTTGATGCCTCTCTAGAATACGGAACTCTAGCTCACAGCTCTCTCTTTCAATGCCAGTTGCCGTCGAGAAGGTAGCCCTCTCTCTCTCTCTCGAATGATTGTGTGTGGATGGGGTGATCAAAGCCTCAAAGGGCTATGGATGGAGGTGCTCCCTCTCCAGCATGCCCCCTTTCTCTCTCTCTCTCTCTCTCCCTCTATCTATCTATCTATCTATCGCTTCCATATGGATGGTTGAAGCCTTGAAGGGCTCTAGGCCAACGTGCTCCATTCTCCCCCTCTTCAAAGCATCCCTCCCCCTCTCTCTCCCCACTCCCTCCCTCTCCTACTTCCTCTTTCCCTCTGCATATCTACTTCTCCCTCCCCTCTTCCTTTCTCCATTCGGTATGCCTCGAAATGCATGATATGGACCCATGCCATATTGAACTAGTCATAGGCCGGTACGACCTCCAATGCTGGTTCAATGAGCCTTGTTTGATACCGTGTCTGAAATCAAGCACATATCTTGGGCTGTTTTGGTTTGACCAGTAGCTATGTCCAAGACTTCTTATTGAACTTATGTTACATGTTTTCCATAGAACTTTATTGCTTCCATCTTCTGTTGTCTTAGGAGTTGGTGATTTTTCTCTATGATGAAGGGGGGGGGGGGGGGGGGGGGGGGTGTGTATTTCATGTTAAGCCTGCAGATTTATTTACTAGCTTTGCTTTGCTATGGTCACAATGCCATTAAGTTTATTTTCAAATATCCTCTATTTGTTGATCTCTTGAACCATTTGCTATTATCTGTAAGCTTCTCACAATTTGAATTGAAGTACGTTTTATCTTTACGAGTAGAAGTTGTCTTACTAATAGGAAGTAGTAGTCACAAACCACTTGAATGGCTGGCTTCCTTATTGGAATATGCTTTAAGCTGTGGGTTTTCCATTTGAATCCTGATTCTTATAATGTGCTTCTGCAGAATCTTATAGATTCAAGTGCATCTCTATTATCTTTTATCTTGTCTGGTTAAGCTTTGAATTATATTCTCTTAAACTTCTTTTCTTTGTAAGGTCAAGTTGCTGATTGAATCTGAAATTAATCTTTTTATTCTTTGGCTTAACTTGTCAATCTTATTCATTTAATATACTTTATATTAGCTAAACTAATTCTTTAATATGAATCTATCTCAAAATAAGATCATTTATTTCAGACTTGAGGAGAATGAGAAGCTTGTTCTTACTCCTTTTGAGAAGAACCTGGATATTTGGAGGCAGCTCTGGAGAGTGCTTGAACGAAGTGACTTGGTAATGTTCCTCTTATCTGGATATGTATAGTTAAGAGTAACAAAATATTTTGATTAAGAAGGTGACTTTTTGATTAGGGTTGCTTGATGAATGTTCTCATCTAGTTTTGATTAACTTTTTTTTTTTTTAAAAAAAAAAAATTGATATCTTCCTCTTGCTTGCATAGCAACCAACCTGTGAGAGAAAATTTAACCAATTTGTAACCATTAATTGATTTTCTTATTCAATCAACATGCACTGGGGAGTGGTTTCATTGGGAAGGGGCGGTTAGCATGTAAAGCTCCTAAATCTTCCGGTTGACCACATTAACATAATTCTTTGTGCTCAAAATATAGATCACCGGTCATCACCAGTCTTATGTCTGTACAGACACTTGGTGAATGATACTGATCTTTACATGTGCCAAATACTCTGAGTAGAGGTTGGTCAGCAATGAGTTCTTTTCAACCTTCCCAAATGCACCTTTTTGCTAGTATTTAAGACCACCTCAGGGATATTGGTTCCTTAACATCTGAAGTTTCATAAAATAGCACATCTGTGCATCTACTTCCTACTTCCTAATTTCAGTGTTCATCTAGTCAATATATTGTCATTTAATTGCATCAAAGTTTTTGCTTTTTTTCTTTTACATACTGATGATTTTATATACCATTGTAGCTGAGTTGTCCCCCTAGTGCTCCCCCTCCTCCTAAAATAAAGGCACATAAAACCTCAATCTAAACCTCAATTAATTGATTTTTTTTTATAAAAAAACTAATGTCATCTTGTGAAGGATCCTGTTGATGGATTTCATATTTTATACATTACTAGTTTCTTTCTTTAATGATCGTAATATATTAGGTTATCTAGGCAATAAGCTCCCCATGAGTCACACCTCCTGTAGGTCCCCTTATTTTATTGTTTCATTCAGCCATTATTAGTTCATAAGGTTGTGAAAAAGGTAAATCAAAATTTAGAGCAAGATCAAGATTATTACCCAGATGCATTACCTTGAATGATCTGTATCTATGAAAGCAAAAGCAGTACGTTACCTTGAATTAAACAAGGAGTGAAGAGCAATTAAAGTAATTTACTCTCAACATATGTCAATTTAAATTGGGATTCATCAATACCTATGGAGTAAAATATTGCTCCTTATGTCTTATGATAAAACCTGTGCTTTTTTTTGAAACAACATGAAACATTGTTTGATCTGAGCCAATAAAAGCATGATAATGGAATACATTTTATTAGTGAATCAAGAAATAAGCAGTAATATCTAAAGCGGAATCCAAATGCTTGTGTAGTGTACAGCCTTTTCCATTCAGACATTTAGCTAATTAGTCTTGCTTTTGAGTGACAGGTTCATTCTTCTTGGATATTCTTTCTGATGTTTTTGTTTTGGGTGGCAAATATTGATATTCATGCATGTAGGTGTCAGTTTTACTAACTAATCAAGGAAATATCCAGACAAAATTTCAAATTTAAATTGGATGGAACTCCAGAAATAAAAGTCACAATTGAAAGTTGGCTTTGCATAGTTATTATTGATCTATGATTTACATGAAAATCACCAATCTTGTTGTGATTATATCTACCTTTTCATCATTCAAAGAGTAGACAGTTGATATGCACCTGTTGAAATGGAATAGTTGTGTCATATATGCTTGTTCTTGTAAGAATCAGATTATCATTCCTCAATAGTTATACTATCATACTTCTAGCAATCACCACACCTTGTTAACCAACAAAGACTGCTCGGTAGCTTGCATACTTCCAAAACTGTCACCTATAGGAGAATGGATATGGGTGCTTGATATGCATGTCAAGCACCTACAGCATGGGTAAATACCAACCAAGTCATAGAATTACAATTGTTTTTTTTCCATTTAATGGAAATCTTGGCCTATCTCTTATTATCTATAATTTTTACTGCCTTGTAGCTGTCAGTCTTGTTACACTTATCCACATGAATGTGTCATATAGATCTCTATATATATTTATATGTATGCTTTATATGGGGAGCACAGTAACCAGACTGGCCGTTAATGTGCCATATAATGGCAAAAGGAAAATTAATATGATTAAGCAATTTACATGTTCTTAAGTGAGACCATATGAGGTAATCAAGATAGGGAACGTTCATGAGCAACATAACAAAAGACCATTCTACTTAGCTGTTTGAAGTTGCACTGAAGCCTAGTCATGTGTTGTTGACAGTGTTACCACGGTGACTTTAGTATGGATGTTAGACACTAAAGTGCCTACCCAACGTTTCCTGTTTTAATTTTCTCCTTTTCCTTTTGGGTAAACTGTCATAGTTTTCTTTGTTAGAAAAGAAATAAACTTGCAATACATGCACACACACACACATATGCACACGTGCACGTGCACAAGCACAAGCACACAAGCCACCAAGAAAAGAAAAGAAAAAGTGAAGGAAACAAGTGAAGTACTGGCAGTGAGAGACTATCTCCTAACACAAGCGGCTCCTTGCCTAGGGATCTCTCTCAAGTGATTTGTTATATTAACTATCCCTTTTTGTTGGTCATCCTGTTTAGGGCTGGAGACTGGTTTAATTATACTATAACAGTTTGTTCAATTGATCTTCTAATTATTTCTTTTTACATTAATGGCTATTCTGCATGTTATATGAATACTGATATTATTATTTTTTTGATAGCTGGTAATGGTGGTTGATGCTCGGGATCCATTGTTTTACCGTTGCCCTGATCTTGAGGTATGTTTGTCTTGCATTTATAATGCCATTCTGTTCCTATGTTTTATTTATTCACTTGATGCTTAATAGTCACAAGATTGGAGAATTGTCACAAATTCTGCACTGACAGTACATATTTGCCACTAGAATTCTGTAAACGATAATCATGGTTTCAAAACCACCAGAATGGGACAATGCAACTGATACTATCAATTCAGATGTGAAACCAGCACTGTTTTGGGTGCTGGGATGCCAAAACTGTGTGCTAATATAATATGTACTGGCCATACCAGTCTATGAGTGTATACTGGCTGTACCTTATCGACCATACCAGTGTGTTCCAACAGCTTTTCTTTCTTTCTTTGTTTATCTCTTTCTTTTTCTGAAGCTATTTGTTTTGGTACATATGGTTGTTTCTGGCATTATACCAGTGCTGCACCTGATGGAAAAGAAATTATGAGGTTTGGTACCAGATTTAAAACTGTGGTCACAAACTTAACATGATATGATAGGAGAATGTTTTTCTTGACTTATTTCATATTTCTACAGAGTTGGGATTATAAGTGATGATTTGAACGCTCTCTTCTCCACTCTGTTAACATGACTTTAATCCTATGTTGCATTTCATAGCTTTAGAAGATAAATGAGGCGAGAAATTATATTTGTATGCTTTATGTTTTTGAGACTGGCATGGGTTAAGGTCGGTTTCTCTAGAAATGCTATTAAAGGCCCAGAAATTGTGTTAGGCTAGTTCAAAGATGTTTCAAAGACTCCCTATTTAGAACGTATTCCTCATGCAATCAACAATAGGGTCCATAAAGCAGGGTTGAGACCTTACAATTGAAAGAACAAATCATGGGCTAGCTGAGTGGAAATTGAAGACCATCTTCCTTGGTGGTAGCCTGAACTTTAGAAAGTCAGTGCTTAGCAGCTTTCGGATGTATGTAACTCTTTTTTCCTCTAGAATTCCTGTGGCAGCTGGGATGAAGATTCAACCTCCAACGGTTACTCAAAAAGCGACAAAGCTACAAATATTTTTGCTAGGTTACTGAGTTTGTTGATTTGATGATTTTGGAACCTTCATTAGACAGAGAGATAATAACTTAACTTTACAATGTGGATGACTTCCTGCATATGGAAATGAAAAGAAATTTACGAAATTCATTTGGTTCAGGGATAATACTTCAAAGTTTACAATGTGAACTTAACTTGTTATTTGATTGTGGGAAATGTTTTCTGTTTTAATTGACATAGGATATTGTAGTCAAAATGGATGATGTGGATAACGTCTATTTAGATCACATGTTCTTTTTTGTTTTTGTTTTTTTTCCCCTCCAAAAGACAATCTGTCTTAGATCTGTAGTGGAACCCAAAATACGAAAAACTGCAGTTGCTACTTTAACTAAAGGAATGATGTTAGAGTTCATGGACATACTATTTGTAACCAAATACAAGCTTTATAATTTTAAGATGTACTGGAAGCATTGCACGACCTGTACTTATCAACATCTCCATTATTTTCAGTGCTTTCAGTTATCTTCCTCCATCCCTGCAAAATGGAGTGAGTTTGCTTTCATTCTTTTGGAGTTCGTAGTTACTTTGACAGACTAATGTTCCATTAGTGTTTGATGATAGAACCTAGATGGCATGCACGAGGAATGTCCGATTCAGCAGGTTAAGTTTCAATTGTAAACCAATTGGCTTCTTAGTTCCTAGACTGTTACTATGTCATTAGCATAAACATCAGTGTACAACACCAAAAATCCTTCAATTTACCATTGGACCAACTAGGAACTCTTAAGTTGGATTGCTTGTACTAGTGCCTCTTGATATTTTGAGAAGTTTAATGCTGTATCTGTAACCAGCTTTATTAGTTGAATTTTCAAGTAATAAAGGACGTCCAGACGGGGATTTGATCATCTTTCTATTATGACTGGAAAAACCCCAGTTTAGTATCGGATAATTACTTAATCTCTGATCAACAGGAATACGCCTGTGAAATTGATGAACACAAGAGAACATTGCTTCTTGTTAACAAGGCAGATCTTTTACCAATTGCAGTAAGGTTGGAAGTAGTGTACTTTTCTTGGACATTTCATATCTATCTTAATATGCAAGTAATCATTTGGACTTGATAACTTCAGGCAGAAATGGGCAGAATACTTCTGTGAACACAACATCCTCTTTTTATTTTGGTCCGCCAAAGCTGCTACTGCTGCTCTAGAAGGCAAGAAGCTGAGCAGTCAATGGGAGGAAGATAAGCGGGCAAAAGAATCTACACCATCAGATTTAGATACCAAAATATATGGTAGGGATGAACTTTTAGCTCGTCTGCAGGCGGAAGCTGAGGCTATTGCAGAGCACCGGAAGGCTTTGAACAAGAATGAACCACAGGGAGAAAATTCTTCAGATGCTGGTTTAGTCCATTCAACTGCTAAGCATGTTGTCGTTGGATTTGTTGGGTATCCAAATGTTGGCAAAAGCTCTACGATAAATGCATTGATTGGTGGGAAGCGAACAGGGGTTACTTCAACACCTGGCAAAACAAAGCATTTTCAGACACTGATAATCTCAGATGGGCTTGTTCTATGTGACTGCCCTGGTTTAGTTTTTCCTTCCTTTTCCAGCTCAAGGCATGAAATGATTGCATCAGGAGTGTTGCCTATCGACCGGATGACGGAACACAGGGAAGTGGTGCAGGTTGTTGCAAATAAGGTTCCCAGGCATGTTGTTGAAAGCATATATAACCTAACCTTGCCAAAGCCAAAATCCTATGAACCACAGTCAAGACCACCCTTGGCTTCAGAATTGTTGAGGGCATTCTGCGCATCCCGTGGGTACGTAAGCTCAAGTGGACTGCCAGACGAGACGAAGGCTGCTCGCCAGATTCTGAAAGATTATATTGATGGGAAACTTCCCCACTTTGAAATGCCTCCTCGAGCAACTGGCAGGGTTGCAGAAGGGGATTCAGCACATGGATTGGTCGGCCCAAGCTTATTAGCAGGTAATGAATCAGATATTGCGCAATCTGATGACTGTGATGACCAGATCTCTTCCAGCTCCGCTATGGTTGATACTGGTGAAGTAGATGTTGGGCGTGTTCTAGATGATCTGGAGTCATTCGACTTGTCTGGTGAGCTGTACTCTAAAACTTCTGCTGTGGTGAAGCAAAAGAAGTCAGCTAAAACAGAAAAACATCACAAGAAGCCTCAGAGGAAGAAAGATCGCTCCTGGAGAGTTGGAAATGATAATGGTGATGGAATGCCAGTTGTAAGAGTGTTTCCAAAGCCTGCTGTAGATCTGGCGGCCTTAAGAGCCTCTAATTGAATAGGGGCCTGCTCTTGATCGTGCATTGATTTTTAATTTGAGATGGGATGATACGAATATTATTGTAGACAATGTATCAAGGGGCCTTAAATCTTGCACTGCTGTGTCACTCAATGCCCGCATATAAAGCAGATGTAACTTATAATTGTTAATATTATTAGCATATCCACTGCTTTTGGATAATTCAAATGTAATGCCAGTATGAAGCTATGATCTGGATTGGCCTAGTTTATTGAGTTACACCCTTGAAATATTTTTTCGGTGCCACCATTGATTGCACTGAAATGATGGCAACATCAGAAGGCAAATGAACTACGTGCATGTAAGCTGCACTTCAGTTGGTATGGATTCCGAGCAAATAAGAAATAACCAGCAGAAAATAACCTTCTGGGCCTGGAAAGCAAAAATTGGTGAGAGGATGGATATGGGGTAATAAATTTATATGGTTTTTTTTATTAATTAATATGTCTCCTTTATTCAACCCCATGATTAGCTTCTGCTCGAGAAGAGGTCTACCCATGGTCTGGATTCTTCTGAGTCCTCAATTTTGGTATCCGGATTAATAAAGATTGTAATATTTGATGCTCTTTGTCGTAGACTTGCGGTCCAAAAGCTTAACCGATTGAGAGGCGGATCTATTCACTTTTTTTTCAAGTTAATGCAAAATGATTATATAAGGTGGACTAGATCAACTAGTGTCCTAATTTTCCTGGCCTATCAAATTTGGACTACTCTCTAATCATGTCTAGTTTGTGTAGAATTATGCTAACCTCTGCCACAAACCTTTGTTCTATCAACTGAACCATACAACCTTCTGCCCTGCCTGAAATTGACCTACCTTTAGTTTGGTTATGATGACCGAGAGAACTCTACTTGTAGCATATGATAAGGTCACACTGTTTGCCTACCTAACAGACTAGTAGACTCCTTAAAAAAGCACGAACTACATGAAATATTCGACCATAAGAGGAATCCCCAAATAGAAGTACAAGGTCTGTTCTTTGCTATTAATTGAAGGACGCGGTTGATGTTATCCCGAGTTTCTAGCCTTTTGAAGGCCGAAACTATGATAGAGTAGCAAATTAGAATTCAACACCCCAAGCTTGCTTATGAACCTAATGCCTTGATCCAATTGATGATTTTCTTTGTTTTATGGAAGTGTAGGGTTAAATTCTGCTGCTGTCACCATGCAGCATGACCATGCTCTACCGTATGGTTTGGACAATGAGGCGACACAGCAGAATCTCCACTCTCGACAGAATTTTACCTTTTACAATATCAACATTTATCAAACATCTTCAGGCATAAAGTTACAAAATATACACAATGGCTCAATCAATTTTACCTCACAAATTGTAATGTAATGTAACACACCCCCCCGAACCCGACAGCTGCACACTAGTTCTTAGAGCAAGATCCTAAAAAATATACAAAACCTGCCTTTCTATCAATACACGATCTCATCAATCTAACTCAAATAGTGGTAAAAATAATTCACTAATATTTTTATTTAATAAATTCTTCAAAGCTAATAAAAAATAAAATAAATATCCAAAATAGCTTTTATTCAAAGATAGTTGAGCAAATAATACCTAAAATTCTGTATTGCTTTTTTGGATCTGAAAAAAATAGAATATAGGAGTGAGCTTTACAGATTTAGTAAGTTACCAGTACCTCTAATTTATTTAAATATTTATATAAATAAAATAAAATTTTTAGCTTTTTCAGTATAAAAGCATGTTTTAACAATCAGTATAGATTCAAAATATTAAATTTGCTTGAATAATTTTTTCAATCACTCAAACATTGGCCTTCTACTCTTACTCTCCCAGTCCCTATGACTATAGCTATGATCGGTCAATGGCTAGCCCCAAAAGAAACTAGATTCTAACATAACATGTCGTTCATCAATTATGCATCAGTGATCGCTCTACTGGAGATCCGGAAGAAAAATTAGCTCTGATACCATACGGAGAATATGCTCTCATTAGCATGTGCCTGCATTTAGTTTTGCCTGATTAGATTTGAAATGAAAACTAGCCTATGATTACAACACACTATCCGTCGGTACACCAGTGATCGCCTCACTGAGGTCCGAAATATGACTAGATCTTGAATCCATGTGATTTAGAGAGCAATGGATCGATATACAACACATTTGATATAAAGAAATACGATTTATTTTCTACTAAAATATACATTTTTGATCAGATATTTTATGAATCATTTTCATGTAGAACAGATAAAATAATTTATTTGAATATAATACCATGGTAATAAATAAAGCTAGAAATCAAATCTCATGCATGATAAAAATATATTAGGGTTAGAGATAACTTACTGTTAGATCGACCAAATCCAAGAAAATTCATCGAATAAAACTATTCACATCCTTAGACAATGTAGCTCGATCTTTAGTCCTGACACGCCTCTAGAATGGAAGGATCTGACCAAAGTAATTAACACTATCAATCCTTAATCGAAAATAAGAATTGAAAAAAATAGAGAAAAAATGAGCAAATTAATTTGAGTTCAAATAGGAGTTTAATCTATTTGGAATGAATTAACTAACTTGGAAAGGAAAGAGATACTAGATCTAGGTTAATTGGGCTTGATCCACTTGGATTAAGTCTAATCAAGAGCCAATGGGTTTCCTTCTCTCTCTATCTTTTTATTTTCTTTCTCTTTCTCTCTCTCTCTCTCTCTCTCTCTCTCTTTCTTTTCTCTAGTTGAAATAGAGCCCTCCTATGGCTCTTGAAAATCGAACAAGAGAGGGGTGAATGACGCAAATGGGACAGTCGAAGGGGAAGGGAGAGTGGTGGCACAATCAATGGGGCTAGGGATAGTGGTCCAGCCATGTACAAGAGTGTTGAGAGAGGAAAAAAATGCATTACCCCTTGCTACCATGGCGGCGGTATCATGAGTCAAAAGAAGGAGAGAGACGGGGAAGGGCTTATCGATGGTAGCAATGATGGCGGCAGGTTATGGAGGCGATAGAGAACTCTAATGGGAAGGTGCCGATGAAACTCGAAAAAGAAAGAAAAATAATAGAAAAATCGAGGGCTTTTCAAGAGAAAAGGGGTTTTGGGGGTAGCGGTGCTTGCCTGTGGCAGCTCGATGGCTGCCGGAGGTGAGGAAGAAGGGAGAGGGAGAGGGAGAGGGCTTTGATGGAGAAATTGATTGGAGGAAGGATTTAAATTATGATCATGAAAAGGATAAGGCCGGCCTAACTTCGACCGTTTACCAGTTGCACCAACCCCCAACTGGCACTGATCATTTCACCAACCTATGACGTTTGGTGGCCTCATCCCTTGCAACAGATGATTGGGACAGGGGATAGTGATTTTTCCTACTTCGATCCTCTTTTTTCTTGAAATCTTTAAATTGAAGCTGGCAATGCTTACCGGCTTCCGCCCAAAGCTGGTCTAGTCGGGCCGGGCTTCACATAATGCTTTATTTTTTCTCTTGGATGCTTATTATCATTTCTCAGGTTAGCTAGTTAATTTCTCTAAGTCCTATCTTATTATTAGCCCATCTACTACTGTAAAGCATCTTATTTCCTCTACTTTTAATATGCCACGAAAATGGGGGGTTTGGAAATACCATGGTGTGCCTATCTTGGCCACTTAATAACAACCTGCTGATTTTAATATCCTTTTTGATAAGATTGTGGCAAAGATTCTATAATGGAAGTAGAAGGCTCTCTCTTTTGCAGGGAGAGAAATCCTTCTACAATATGTTTTTTCAATCCCAATATATATGCTGTCCTCGCTTCTTATTCCCCTTTCAAACCTTGGTCAGAACCTTCTCAAGTAGGAAGCCATCCTTAATTACATCAAGCATGAATTTTGATCTTTTTTTATGGGGCTAATCTTTTACTTAGTGAAGGTTGCATCTTATTTCTTCAGACAATTTGTTCTTTTAAAGTAGCTGGTGGTTTGGTGTTCCATTCTGTCATGCCCCAGCCTGAGGCCCAAGTCAAGCAATGCGACAGAAAGCCTACGCCTCTAGGATTTAACATTTTAGATATACAAGGCCTACCATCACTTTCAAAATATCATAACAACCGTAATCAAGCAGTGGTAGTAAAAGCAAGCTTCTAATTTTATTGATTCAAATAAAAATATTTCACTAATAACTCATGAGATTTATTAACATAAATTAAAATTAATATTTATTCAAAAAATAATATCTTTT
The DNA here is from genome assembly GCA_006176705.1 of Cocos nucifera. Classification (NCBI taxonomy): domain Eukaryota; kingdom Viridiplantae; phylum Streptophyta; class Magnoliopsida; order Arecales; family Arecaceae; genus Cocos; species Cocos nucifera. Next base: position 57,216 of record QRFJ01004479.1, read on the forward strand.
AAGATCCTAAACTCGTCATTGCTCGATCCTAATCCGCATATGCTCTTTTGGATATGAAAAAAATGAAAGAAAAGAATGAGCTTTATAGGTTCAGTAAGTTACCAATATTTCTAAGAGATTAAGAATAATTAAATTTTTTAAATATAAAAATTAACAATAATAAATGCATAAATTAATATAATTTTAATTTTCAAACTATGCCATGCATAACAATAAAACTTAAAATTCTCTCTTAGTTTTTATTAACTACGGCTACAATTAACTCCATGACAAGATCCAAAAAAAACTAGTCCCAAAATATAGAATACACGATCATTCAGCTTGTACCAGTTATCAGCCCTACTGGCTAGACCTAGAAGAGAACTAGCTTTGATTCATATGGCCATGATTAGTCCCGTGATAGGACAAAGTGATTAGTCCTGAAAATAAATATACGATACATCAATATGTACCAGTGATCAGTCTCGACTGGCTAGACCCAGAAGGACTAACTCTACTAGTAATCAGCTCCAACTAGCTAGGCTCAGAAGAAACTAGTTTTTGATGTGTGGCTAATAATCAATCCTATTGACTAGACTTAGATCATTATCTAACTAGATAGTTTTTCTCATTTTTACCATAACCAAATAATCATACTTTTTTTCACAATAATATTAAATCATGTTTTTTACATCTCATTTGTAGAAATAAGAAAATAATTTTTATTTAAAATTTATGCAAGAATAAATATGAATAATCTTGTTTTCAAAGGTTATGCAACATTAAAATAAAAAAATCATCTCATTTCAAATTTTATAATCATGCTAAGGTGTCACCATGCTTGATTTATAGTTTTAAATTACTTTTCATACATAAAATACATACTTCCAAACTTTATAATTTCTTAATATTTTAATAAATCTGATATACATAGTCTAATTTTTAAATGCATGATGTGTACAAAAAAATTAGAGATAAAAGAAAACTTACAATCTGTCAAATCCAAAAATCATGACCTTCAACTGATGGCTTGATCTCTATATATCCGATGCTCCTCTAGCATTGAAGTCTTTGATCAGATAATTTAAAAATATTTTCAGTCTTCAATCAAGAAAAAAATTTAGAACAAAAAGAGAGAATCCCAGTCCAAGTCATGATTTGGGTCGGATCATAAGATGAATCTAAATATCTTGGATTGATCTAGATCCAATCAATAGAGTAGTTTCACAAAAGATTGAGCTCTACCCTTTTTTCTTCTTCTTCTTCTTCCTTCTTTTCTTTTTCATTTTCTCTCTTTTTTTAATGCTCTCTCTCTCTCTCTCTCTCTCTCTCCCTCCCTCCCTCTCTCCCTCTCCTCAAAAGCACCTGAGCTTCTTATCATCCAAAAGAAATCGAGATAGAGGGAAGGGGGCAAAAGATGGATGGTTCGATGGTGGCCAGGTAATGGTGGCATGGTCGGAGTGGCTACAGTTGGTGGTGGCAATTGGCCAAAAATGGGGGAGAGAAGAGGGAAGGGGCATCGCCCCCTAGCTTCCTTCTTGGCGGCTTCAAGATCAAAGATAAATAAAGAAAAGAAAAGGAAACTCATTGGTGACAAAGAAGGCAGTGGGGCTTGGCTAGAGCAGCCAAATTCGACGGCTACAGCGATTCCAATTGCCAAAAATCAAGAGAGAAAAAATAAAAGAAAAAAAGGATGCTACAATGGTCTTTGATAAGGAAGATCAAGGGCTTGGAAAGCATTATATAGCAATGGAGGCTAGGGTTTCCTACCCTCCGATGAGTTTGAGTTGGAGAAGGCTCTCCCTCCTCCATCACACAAAAATAAGGGACTCCCCTATTTCTAAGTTAGCCAAACCATCGATTTTTCACATTCTCCCCTCAAAAAAAATTTCATCCATGAAATTTAGGAAATCTAGGTCTCCCAAAGTTAAAAGTGCTTGATCCAAAACTTATATGTATGTAATTTGCTCTAGTTCAGCATTTCTATCAAACTAAATACATGATCATACCACTTAAATGGCATAAGCAATCCGACTCCTTGGGTCAACCATAATACTCATGTATTTATATCAGAGCATAGACTCATCCCAAGAATGCTTCACAATTTGACATCTCCATATTAATTAGGGAGTTTTGCCTTTTTGATATATAATCAAAAATTTCATCTCTTCTTGATCAAAATCAGTATGATTATCAGATCAAAAGCATACATTTAAGATTAAGATATAGACTAATAAGATTAGTACTAATTAAGTGACCAAAATTCTAAAATTAAAATAAATGCATGTTTATTTAAGATTATATTGGGATCAATTGGATGTGAAAATTTTATAGCAAGATCGATTATTAAAATCAATTATATTTGGAATAGAGATTGAAATGAATTTGGCACAAATATTATGATGAAGTTTTGATCCCATAAAAGATAATAGCCCATCTTGAAATAATCAAATGACTATAAAGATAATCATGATTATGTAATAATGGCTTTAAGCAACAATGGTCCATCATGATTATGAAAATATTCTCAGAATTGAATCATAAAAATTAAATCTAAGAAGATGAAGTACCGATATCATGATTCCTGTGTCGGAGTTGAGACCATAAGGAGGAAATGAATCATGCTACATTTATTTAGCTACTTGATAAATAGGTCGAATTAATTAACAATCAATTAACCTTAGATATAAGGTGGTCAAAACTTTTCTTAGCACAACCAATATATTCATATCATGACTAGCCTAAGAATTCATAGTCCTCATATTTTCTTTATGAATAAAAGCCTTTTTTATTGGATAATCATATCTTCATTCATAATACATTTCGAACTATAATCAATATTTTCAATCAAATTTAAATAACTCAAAATACCACACCTCCACTGCATAACTCTGATTGATATTCTCTAAAATTTCTTAATGATCCCAGATTAAAATTGTATAAAATCCAAGCAAAGATTTTGTTGTCCAAGTCCATTAGATCATAATTATCCTTTGAGATAATTACCATGCTTGCACCATTATATGTGTTGGTGCAGAAATCCGTCGCCGCCGGAGGTCGCCGCAATCGAGGCCGCTGGGCGCCGTCGGGGACCTGCAAAACGAAGTCCCGTCCGGAACCGGTGGGGTGGTGGCTCCGGCAGGACCCTCCGACGGTCAAGTTAGTTTCCGACCAACAGTAATGGAGTGCTCGGAATGAGTTCCAGAGCTTAGAGGTGAGGAGGAGAGCTTAGAGAGTCGGGAGTTCAGAGAGCTTAGCCTTAGTATGTCGGGAGGGGTCCTTTTATAGCGGAGCTTAGTTGATGGTGACGGCTGTGCCGTCTGGCAGAGAGTCGTCGAGCAGCATGGAGTTTGGTACGGAGAGGAAGGCGTCGTCTGGTAGATCGTGGGAGCCATACCGGCGAGTCGTGGGCCGCATGGAGTCCGGTACGGAGAGAAAGGCGTCGTCCGGTAGATCGTGGGGGCCATACCGGCGAGCCGTGGGCCGCATGGAGTCCGATACGGAGAGGAAGGCGTCGTCCGGTAGGCCGTGGGAGCCATGCTGGCGAGTCGTCGGCCGCATGGAGTCCGGTACGGAAAGGAAGGCGTCGTCCGGTAGGCCGTGGGAGTCATGCTGGCGAGTCGTCGGCCGCATGGAGTCCGGTACGGAGAGGAAGGCGCCGTTCGGTCTTGCTGCAGGCGACAGTTCGTCCAACGGAGTTCGGACTTGTAACAGAGTTCGGCCAAGGGGGAAGCTGGGGGAGTTCGGGCTTCGCAGGAGAGTTCGGCTGAAGGGAAAACCCGGGAGGAGCTCGGATGGCCGAACGGGCGTCCGGGAGGAGTCCGTCTCCCGAAGAAGTCCAGCCGCTTGGAGTCCAAGTAGCTCGGCCGTCAGGAAGTTCGGCTGGCGGTGGGAGTTCGGCCTCTAGGCAGTTCGGCCCGGACCTTGGCGCAGGGGAGTTCGGCCTCTAGGTAGTTCGGCCGTGGTAGGGGCTCGGCCTGGCGCCTGGCGCCAAAGCTCTTCAGCGGCTACTGGTTTCATTGGGCTGAGCGTCGGGCCGGGCTTCGGCAGGAGCGGGATTTATCCCCAACAGTAGCCCCCCCACTCTCGAGTTCAAAAATTGAAGGAAGGGAGTACCAAAACAGGCGACTGCCGAAGTCTTCTTCCCGGCTCCGCATTTGTCGCAGCTGAAGCTCGAGGGAGGTCTCATCTCCAGCCAATATTGACGCTGAAGTTGAAGCTGAGGCTTGGGGGAGGTCTCATCCCCAGTCGATGTTTGGAGTTGAAGTGGGACTCGTTTCCAGCCAAAATTGGTGAAGCCGACGTTGAGGCCGGAGTCAATGTCGTCCCCCGTGGTCAGGGTCGGAGTTGACATTGCCTTCATCAACCGAGGTCGATTCGGGGGAGACCTCCTCTTTTGCAGTCAAGGTTATGATCGCTTGGGGGGGATCCCGTCTCCCGCTGATGCTGATACCGAAGTTGAAGCTGAGGTCCGAAGGAGACCTCGTCTTCTGCAGTGAAGCTTGCCGTAGACTCTGGGGCTCGGCCTTGGACCTTGCTCACGTCAGGACGAGGTTCTCCTCTTGTTCCCAACGGGCTGTGGGGGCACATGGGGATCGTCGTCCTCGCCTCTCCCCCCATCCCGTCCTTGGTGGATGGGGCCTTCGACTTTGCTCACGCTAAGACGAGATTCTCCTCCTGTTCCCGGCCGGCTGTGGGGGCACATAAGGACCGTCGTCCTCGCTTCTCCCCCCATCCCGTCCTTGGTGGACGGGGGCCTTTGACTTTGCTCGTGCTAGGACGAGGTTCTCCTCCTGTTCCTAGCCGGCTGTGGGGGCACATGGGGACCGTCGTCCTCGCTTCTCCCCCCATCCCGTCCTTTGTGGACGGGGCCTTTGACTTTGCTCGTGCTAGGACGAGGTTCTCCTCCTGTTCCTAGCCGGCTGTGGGGGCACATGAGGACCGTCGTCCTCGCTTCTCCCCCCATCCCGTCCTTTGTGGACGGGGCCTTTGACTTTGCTCGTGCTAGGACGAGGTTCTCCTCCTGTTCCTAGCCGGCTGTGGGGGCACATGAGGACCGTCGTCCTCGCTTCTCCCCCCATCCCGTCCTTTGTGGACGGGGCCTTTGACTTTGCTCGTGCTAGGACGAGGTTCTCCTCCTGTTCCTAGCCGGCTGTGGGGGCACATGAGGACCGTCGTCCTCGTCCTCGCTTCTCCCCCCATCCCGTCCTTTTGCGAACGGGGCCTTTGACTTTGCTCGTGCTAGGACGAGGTTCTCCTCCCGTTCCTAGCGGGACATTTCCGCCCGCTTCTTCTCTTCTTCTCTCTTTTTTTTTTTTTTTTTTTTTTTTTTTTCAGCGATCTTGAAACGATAGTGTCGAGCAACAAGGTTTTATTGAGGGAAACTATTGGTGGTACATTCTCAGGTTTTCCGAGTTCCAAGGTTGGGGAAGCGTTAGTCCTCCGAGCTCCTTTAGGCGATAGGTTCCAGGTCGGATGACCTCTACCACTTCGTACGGACCTTCCCAATTTGGGATGGGCTTCCCTTGACTCTGGGGCTGAGAGACGGCTGCTCGTCGGAGCACCAAATCTCCAACTCTGAACGCCTTGTTTTTGACTCTGGAATTGTAATACCGAGCCACCTTCCGTTGGTAGGTGGCCATCCGGATGCGGGCCGCTTCCCTCTTTTCTTCTAGAAGGTCGAGGTTGGCTCTGAGGTCCTGGGGGTTGAGTTGCTCGTTGAAGCCCACGATTCGAGCAGATGGAAGTTTGAGCTCGATCGGGATGACCGCCTCGGTGCCGAAGGCCAAGGCGAAGGGCGTCTCGCCGGTCGGTACCCTCTGCGTTGTTCGGTATGCCCAGAGGACGTGGTAGAGTTCGTCTGCCCAGGCCCCCTTTGCCCTGTCGAGCCTCGTTTTGAGGCCTTGCAGTAGGATCCGATTGGTCACTTCGGCTTCCCCATTGGCTTGCGGATGAGCCACCGACGTGAAGTGGTGGGAGACGTTTAGTCCTTCGCAGAACTCGGCAAACCGGGCTCCAGCGAACTGTCGCCCATTATCGGTTATGAGGGCTCGGGGCAGACCGAACCGGCAGATCAGCGTCTTCCAGACGAAGTCCTGCACCTTGGCCTCGGTGATCTTCGCTAGTGGTTCCGCCTCGACCCACTTGGTAAAGTAGTCAATCGCGATCAGGAGGAACTTCCGTTGCCCGGACGCCGTTGGAAAGGGGCCGAGGATGTCCATCCCCCACTGCGCGCGAAGGGCCAGGGTGCAGTGAGCGGAGTGAGTTCGGATGCCGGCTGCCTTTGCACGCTGGCGTTCTTCTGGCAGCGGTCACATCTCTTCACGTATTCCATGGAATCACGAAGTAGGGTTGGCCAGTAGTACCCTTGCCGAAGTAGTCTTTGCGATAGGGATCTGGCTCCCGCGTGACTTCCGTAGAGTCCTTCGTGGACATCCTGTAGTGCGATGCAGGCCTCAGAGGGTCGGAGGCACCTCAGCAACGGGAGGGAGTACGACCTTTTATATAACCTGCCCTCGTACATGACGTAGCAGGAGGCTTGACTCCTGAGCTTCCGAGCTTCTCTCCGGTCGTGAGGGAGGACCCCTTTTTCGAGGTAGGCGATCAGCGGATCGATCCAGCTGGGCTCGAAGTCCATCCGTAGGACGGCCTGAGGTTCCTCGGTGGTCGGGCACTTCAGAGTTTCCAGAAACACCTCTTTTGGTAGTTCGGCCGGGGCGGAGGTGGCCAACTTGGAGAGGAGGTCGGCCCTTGTATTCCCGGCCCTTGGGATGTGCCGAATGTCGAAGCTGTCGAAGGCTGGTATTAAGTTCTTCACCTTCCCGAGGTACATCATCATGCTTTCCTCCCGCGCTTCGTAGCTGCCGCCGACCTGACCGACCACCAACTGGGAATCGCTATAGACTTGAAGCCGACCCACCTTCAATTCTCTGGCTATCTGCAGCCCGGCTATCAGCGCTTCATACTCGGCCCCATTGTTGGTTGTGGGAAACTCGAAGCGCAATGCGTACTCGGTGACGATCCCCTCGGGGCTAACCAGGACCAGCCCTGCGCCGGCCCCGCTAGAGTTGGATGAGCCATCCACATGCAGAACCCAGGCGCCTTCAAGAAGGTCGGCCCTTTCTTCAGGGAAGCTCGACCGCCACAGCTCGGCTTCGTTGGGGCCTGGTCTCCCTCCGATGATAGTCTCGCTTGATTCAAGCTCGGCTTCAACTGGTGCGGTGCATTCCAGCACGAAGTCCGCCAGTATCTGAGCCTTGATCGATGGCCTGGGCCGGTAATTGATGTCGAACTCCGTGAGCTCGATCGCCCATTTGGCGATTCTTTCTGAAGCGTCTGCTCGGTGGAGGACGGCTCTTATTGGTTGGTCCGTGAGGACCGTTATGGTATGCTCCTGAAAGTAAGGTCGGAGCCTCCTGGCTGCGATCAGAAGACAGTAAATTAGTTTTTCTAACTTGGAGTACCTGGTCTCCGCGTCCCTCAAGGCTCGGCTCACGTAGTAGATTGGTTGTTGCGCCTTCGCATCTTCCCTGACCAGGACAGCCGCCAGGGCCATTGGAGAGACAGCTAGGTATAGGAGCAGCCCTTCTCCAGGTTCGGGCTTTGCCAGCAGTGGGGGCGCACCGAGGTAGTTTTTAAGCTCCTCGAATGCCTGTTTGCACTCCGCTGTCCAGCAAAAATCTTTCGGTCGCCTGAGGACCTGGAAGAAAGGCAGGCACCGCTCGGCCGACCTCAAGACAAAGCGGTTCAGGGACGCCACCTTCCCAGCCAGGCGCTGAACTTCCTTAATTGTTTTCGGGGCGGTCATCTCCTGGATGGCTCGGATTTTCTCGGAGTTTGCCTCGATTCCGCGTCTCGACACCATGAATTCTAGGAATTTTCCGGAGGTCACGCCGAAGGCGCATTTGGTCGGGTTCAACTTCATCTTGTGCCTCCTAAGCGCACCGAAGGTTTCTTCAAGGTCGGCGAGGTGGTCCGTCGAGGCTCGGCTTTTGACTAGCATGTCGTCCACGTACACCTCCATGTTGCGGCCGATCTGCCCCTTGAAGACCTTATTGACCAAGCGCTGGTAGGTGGCTCCTGCATTCTTGAGTCCGAAAGGCATGACCCTGTAACAGTAGAGACCTCGGTCAGTAATAAAGGTGGTCTTTTCTTCATCTTCGGGCGCCATACGTATCTGGTTATAACCAGAAAATGCGTCCATAAAAGTGAGGAGCTCGTGGCCCGAGGTTGCGTCCACCAGCTGATCGATCCTCGGCAGGGGGTAGCTGTCCTTTGGGCAGGCTTTATTCAGCTTCTTGAAGTCGACGCACATCCTCCATTTGTTGTTTGCTTTTTTGACGAGGACCACGTTCGAGACCCAGGTCGGATAGTTGACCTCTCGATGAGTCCGGCTTCGAGGAGCTTATCCACTTCTTCGGCTACCGCCTTCTGTCTCTCTGGGGCTTGGCGGCGCAACTTTTCTCTGATGGGTCGGTGCCTTGTGTCGATGGCCAGCCGATGCTCCATAACATCGGCGTCGATCCCTGGTACGTCCGCTGGGGCCCAGGCGAAGACGTCCGCGTTCCTTCTGAGGAAAGCGACGAGCTGTCTCCTAACCTCGGCCGCCAAGTTGGAGCCGATCCGCACCTCATGCCCCGGGTTTCCGTCGTGTAAGGACACAGGGACGAGGTCTTCCGCAGGTTCGCCCCGTTCTTCAGTAAGGTCGTCGTGGACGTCCAATCCATCAACAAGGTAAGGATCGGGCCGGTCTCCCCCGCGCAGGGCAACTGAGTAGCAGTACTTCGCCAGGGCCTGGTCTCCTCTGACCTCGCCGACTCCGTGGCTCGTCGGGAATTTCATCTTTAAGTAGTAGGTTGACACAACCGCCCGTAACGCGTTTAGGCCGGGTCGCCCAAGGATTGCATTATAGGCGGACGGGGTCTTCACGATCAGAAAGTCGATCCGCGCCTTGGCCAACTTTGGGAATTGGCCCGCCGTCACCGCCAAAGTCACCATGCCTTCGACCGGAACGGCGTGTCCGGCGAATCCTACCAGGGGGGGAATTTACAGGCCCTAAGCGAGTGTCAGGTAGGGACATTTTTAAGAAGACATCATAAAACAATATGTCCGCCGAACTTCCATTATCCACCAAAACACGGCGTACATCATAATCAGCGACGTTTAAGGAGATTACAACCGCGTCGCTATGTGGAAATCGGATCCCTTGGGCGTCTACCTCGGTGAAGGTTACGGGCTCCGAGGTCCTCTGCCTCTTCGCCGGTCCCTCGGATTCGTCGGTCTTTCCCCGCTGCGGTCCTCCCGAGATAGTGTTAATGACGCCAAGAGGCGGCCGATCCTCCTGCCGATCCTCCTCATCTGGCGGCAACATCCTCGGCCGATCTTCCCGCTCTTTAGGTTGTCTTCGCAGGAATCGGCCGAGCCTGCCCCGCCGGACCAGCTCCTCGATTTCATCCTGGAGCTGGATGCACTCCTCGGTATCGTGACCGTGGTCACGGTGGTAAAGGCAGAACTTGTTGGGGTTGCGTTTCCTGGGATGGGAACGCATTCTCTCCGACTCCGGAAGTCTTCCCTTGATCTCCAGCAGCACTTGAGCCTTCGAGGTGTTGAGGGGGGCGTAGCTGTGAAAACGCCGCCGGAGGGGAGAACCTTGGCGCGGAGATGAACCTCGTCGCAGGGGAGAACCTCGACGCCGGGGGGAACTTCGGCGCCGGAGGGGACTTCGGCGTCGGGGGGGACTTCGGTGTGCCCTTTCGTCGGTGGCTTCCCGCCCCCGAGCCTGAGGTGGAGTCCGGGCTCGCCCGCGACCAGGGGGAGTTCGGGAGCGCGGCCAAGTTTCGGTGCGCTTTCTTTCTTCGGCGGGCCTTCCCGCTCTGCCTACTCGTCGCTTGTCGCGAGCTTCATTATCCTTGGCCTCAAAAGCCTCCTCTGCCCGGGCATAGCTTTCCGCCCGAGCTAGCATGTCAGCGAAATCCCTGGGATATTTCTTTTCCAGGGAGAACAATAGGTCGTTCTTCTGAAGGCCGCCCTTGAGCGCGGCCATAGCAACTGATTGGTCCAGGTTCCGGACTTCCAGCGCGGCAGCATTGAACCGGGTGACGTAAGCCCGGATGGGCTCCCCCTCTTTTTGCCTGATGGCCAACAAGGAGTCCGAGCCTCTGCGCGGCCGTTTGCTGCTGACAAAGGGCCGCGAATTGTTGACTCATTTGGTCAAATGACAGGATGGTGCCCGGCTTAAGCGTCGAGTACCAATTCCTGGCCGCTCCTTTGAGGGTAGAAGGGAAAGCCCGACACAAGATGGCGTCAGGCGCGCCATGGAGCAACATCGTAGTCCTGAAAGCCTCTAAATGGTCGACCGGGTCGGTGGTCCCATCGTAGCTTTCAAAATGCGGGAGCTTGAAGTTCGGCGGTACCTGTTCCTGCATAATTTTCTGTGAGAAGGGAGGATCAGTGCAAATATCGTTACCGCGGGAGGAAGGAGTATGACGAAGTTCCTTCTATGCGTCGTCCCATCTCCAAGAGCCTTTGATCCAGGAAGTCTTCGCGATCCTTAATCCCCAAGGTCTTCTCGCGGAATAGGTGTGAAGACCCTCCCTGGGTCGAGCCGCGGTCCGAGCAGGGGCTCCTTGCCGGCTGCCCTTCTCTCCCGAGGGCCGGAGGTCGGGTGGCCCACATCGGTCGCTCCTGGACTGGGTTCCCGGGCTCCGGGGAACCCCGCGCCGGTCGAGTGGGCGCCGGGCCTTGCGAATGCATGGCCTGCACCGCCCGCACCGCCTCCGTAAGGTCGCGGATCTGCTGGGCAAGCAGGTCGAACCACTCCGCATCCACCGCGGGTACGGAGCGGGCCCGTGTCGCCGGGGCCGGAGCGGGGGCGAACGGACCCGAACGGGATCGGGCCGTGGAGGCTGCCGACCTCCGGGTCGAGGCTCTTCTGGGGGGCATTTTTCTTTCCAGAAAAGGAATACTGAAGAGGGAGAAGGGAGATCCGGAGCAGGGGAAGGAAATCGTCGCCGAGCACTCCTTTAAGAACAAGGGAACCTCGAAGGTTCAGGCCCTTCCTCTAGCGCCAATCTGTTGGTGCAGAAATCCGTCGCCGTCGGAGGTCGCCGCAATCGAGGCCGCTGGGCGCCGCCGGGGACCTGCAAAACGAAGTCCCATCCGGAACCGGTGGGGTGGTGGCTCCGGCAGGACCCTCCGACGGTCAAGTTAGTTTCCGACCAACAGTAATGGAGTGCTCGGAATGAGTTCCGGAGCTTAGAGGTGAGGGAGAGCTTAGAGAGTCGAGAGTTCAGAGAGCTTAGCCTTAGTAAGGGTCCTTTTATAGCGGAGCTTAGTTGATGGTGACGGCTGCCGTGCAGAAGAGTCGTCATGGTTTGGTATGGAGAGAGTCTGGAGTCGTGGAGCATGCGAGTTTGGTACGGAGAGGAAGGCGTCGTCCGGTAGATCGTGGGAGCCATACCGGCGAGTCGTGGGCCGCATGGAGTCCGGTACGGAGAGGAAGGCGTCGTCCCGGTACGGCGTGCGGCATGGGAAGGCGTCGGGAGCCCGTGCGAGTCGTCGGCCGCATGGAGTCTGGTACGGAAAGGAAGGCGTCGTCCGGTAGGCCGTGGGAGCCATGCTGGGCGAGTCGTCGCCGCATGGAGTCCGGTACGGAGAGGGAAGGCGCCGTTCGGTCTTGCTGCAGGCGACAGTTCGTCCAATGGAGTTCGGACTTGTAACAGAGTTCGGCCGAGGGGGAAGCTGGGGGAGTTCGGGCTTCGCAGGAGAGTTCGGCTGAAGGGAAAACCCGGGAGGAGCTCGGATGGCCGAACGGGCGTCCGGGAGGAGTCCGTCTCCCGAAGAAGTCCAGCCGCTTGGAGTCCAAGGAGCTCGGCCGTCAGGAAGTTCGGCTGGCGGTGGGAGTTCGGCCTCTAGGCAGTTCGGCCCGGACCTTGGCGCAGGGGAGTTCAGCCTCTAGGTAGTTCGGCCGTGGTAGGGGCTCGGCCTGGCGCCTGGCGCCAAAGCTCTTCAACGGCTACTGGTTTCATTGGGCTGAGCGTCGGGCCGGGCTTCGGCAGGAGCGGGATTTATCCCCAACAATATGAATATGATATAAACTTCTAAATTTGATTTGAGTCAAGCCAACTTTGGATTACCTTGACAATTCAATTAGATAATTCAAAATCAATCTCTCTTTTGAAAAAATTAATTTCTAACTTGTCCATCTTGATCTTGTAAATTACTAGAGCATCGCGATTCGAGAGGCTAATCAACTTTAGAAGATCCACTCAAAACTTTAGATAAAAAAATTATTCCTGATAACTATTAATAAAATATCCTTTCATTATTTAGATTTTGCCATAGAAGTCTTCCTTACTCGTAATATCCTTAAGTAATTATTCAATTATCTTCTTTCTACTCTTTTTATCAATAAAACAACTATAGTCTTCTAATTTAAAATAATTTTCAATAATTTCAAGATTGCTATCACATTCTATAATCATATCAAGATTAAATTCTCAAAAAAAATCTAAGACTAACATGACATAATACAACCCATATATATTACTCAAAAGATATCTTTATATATCAATTGTTTAGTTATGGTGATATTCTTCCTAGAACTCAGAATTTTAATGATACAAATCTTCTATACTAATCTAAGAAAAAGTTTTAAGAAACTCAATTAATATCCACAAAATAATATCATACATTATGAAACAATTCATTGGATTAGTATAGAATTAGGGTTTTGATTGAATATTTAGAAATAACAGCCATACTCAGACAGTGGTAGTAAAAGCAAACTTCTACTTTTATTAATTCAATAAAAATAGTTCACTAATAACTTATGAGGTCCATTAATATAAATCAAAATCAATATTTATTCAAAAAGTAAACATCTTCTAAGATTCTAAACTGCTCACTGCTCGGTCCCAATCTCTATATGCTCTTTTAGATCTAAAAAAAAAAGCAAGGAAAGAATGTGCTTTATAGGCTCAGTAAATTACCAATATATCTAAGGATCAAACATAATTAATTTTTTTTCGAATATAGCAATTAACAATAATAGATACATAAATAAATATAATTTAATTTTTAAAATATGTCATATATGATAATAAAACTTAAAATCATCTCTCAGTCTTCAATGACTATAGTCATGATCAATCTCGTGATAAGAACCAGAAGAGACTAGCCTTTGAATACAGAACATGCGATTCATCAACATATATCAGTGATCAATAACACTAGCTAGACTCAGAAGGAAATTAGCTCTGATTCATATGACCATGATTAACCTCATGATAAAACAAAGAGATTAGTCCAAAAAATAAATGCATGATGCATCAACATACGCCAGCAATCAAATCCAATTGGCTAGATCTAGAAGGACTAACTTTGCTAGCGAAGTCTCGACTGATTAGATCCAAGAGAAACTAGTTTCTGACGTATGGCCAACGATCAGTTTCATTGGCTAGACTCAAATCATAGTCTAACAAGAGAATTTTTTTTATTTTCACCATGCCAAATAATCACACTCATTTTCATAATAATATCAAATTAAGTTTTTCAAATACCATTTTTAGAGACGAGAGGATAATTTTTATTCAAAATTCATGCAAGGATAAACATGAATAATCTTATTCCTAAAAATTATATAATATTAAAATAAAATAATTATTTTATTTTAAATTTTGTTATCAAACTAAGGTGGCACCATGCTTGATCCATAATTTTGAATTACTTTTCATGCATAAAATACATACTTCTAAACTTTATAATTTTTAGATATTTTAGTATTTTTATGTATAAAATCTAATTTTTAAACACATGATATGCACTAAAAATACAGAGATAAAAAAAAATTATAATTAGTCAGATCCAAAAATCATGATCTTCAACTCACAGCTTGATCTCTAGATTCGATGCTCCTCTAACATTAAAGGCTATGATTAGATAATTTAAAAATATTCTTAGCTTTCAATCGATGAGAGATTTAGGATAAAGAGAGAGAATCCTAATCCAAGTCATAGTTTGGATTGGATCACAAGATGAATCTAAATGTCTCGGATTGATCTAGATCTAATCAAATGGGGGTCCAATTAATGAGACTGTTTCATAAAAGGTTGGCTTTTCTTCTTCTTCTTTTTTTTCCCTTCTTATTCTTCTTTTTCTTTTTCACCCCGATGGGAACCTCAATGGATTCCCTATCATCCAAAAGAAACCAAGATATGGGGGGAAGGGGCAAAAGATGGATGGTCCGATGGTGGCCAATGTAGTCACGACTAGTGGTGGCAGTAGGCCAAAAATGGTGGAGAGAAGAGGAAAAGCGGTATCACCCCTAGCTGCCTTATTGGCGTCTTCATGATCAAAAATAAATAAAGGAGAGGAGGAAACTCACCGGAGATGAAGAAGGTGGGAAATCAAGAGGAAAAAGAATGAAAGAAAGAGAGGATGATGGTTGCAATGGTCTTTGGTAAAGGAGATGAAGGTTTTGAAAAGCATTATATATATAGCAATGGAGGTTAGGATTTCCTAGTCTTTTGATGAGTTTGAGTTGAAGGACTACTCTTCCTCCTCCTCCAACTCCGCTGTTTCCAACTCAGCCAAACCATCGGTTCTCACACATTCTCTTTGGAATATGCAAAATATCTTGTTCGGAAAACTAGTTGCTAATCTTGTGTTGCTGGCTTATTTGGTTTCTTCAAAGTATCGGTTCCAACAATCTTGGATTTCATATCATAAGCTAGCTCATTATTCTACCATTTGACGTAGAATCTATTCTATTGGAAAGAAGGTTCCATTTCAGTTTATGTGGCAGTGCTTCTATCAATGTTTGGACCGACCCTTCGCTAGGGAACGCGTCCCTCTTTCACCAATGTGGATAATGATTTGTCCCTCTATTCAGTGGCCGACTTGATTCTGCCTAACAATATACAGAACATTCCCACGTTATCATG
>QRFJ01004479.1:72146-132393 GCA_006176705.1 Cocos nucifera
CATTTTTAGAGACGAGAGGATAATTTTTATTCAAAATTCATGCAAGGATAAACATGAATAATCTTATTCCTAAAAATTATATAATATTAAAATAAAATAATTATTTTATTTTAAATTTTGTTATCAAACTAAGGTGGCACCATGCTTGATCCATAATTTTGAATTACTTTTCATGCATAAAATACATACTTCTAAACTTTATAATTTTTAGATATTTTAGTATTTTTATGTATAAAATCTAATTTTTAAACACATGATATGCACTAAAAATACAGAGATAAAAAAAAATTATAATTAGTCAGATCCAAAAATCATGATCTTCAACTCACAGCTTGATCTCTAGATTCGATGCTCCTCTAACATTAAAGGCTATGATTAGATAATTTAAAAATATTCTTAGCTTTCAATCGATGAGAGATTTAGGATAAAGAGAGAGAATCCTAATCCAAGTCATAGTTTGGATTGGATCACAAGATGAATCTAAATGTCTCGGATTGATCTAGATCTAATCAAATGGGGGTCCAATTAATGAGACTGTTTCATAAAAGGTTGGCTTTTCTTCTTCTTCTTTTTTTTCCCTTCTTATTCTTCTTTTTCTTTTTCACCCCGATGGGAACCTCAATGGATTCCCTATCATCCAAAAGAAACCAAGATATGGGGGGAAGGGGCAAAAGATGGATGGTCCGATGGTGGCCAATGTAGTCACGACTAGTGGTGGCAGTAGGCCAAAAATGGTGGAGAGAAGAGGAAAAGCGGTATCACCCCTAGCTGCCTTATTGGCGTCTTCATGATCAAAAATAAATAAAGGAGAGGAGGAAACTCACCGGAGATGAAGAAGGTGGGAAATCAAGAGGAAAAAGAATGAAAGAAAGAGAGGATGATGGTTGCAATGGTCTTTGGTAAAGGAGATGAAGGTTTTGAAAAGCATTATATATATAGCAATGGAGGTTAGGATTTCCTAGTCTTTTGATGAGTTTGAGTTGAAGGACTACTCTTCCTCCTCCTCCAACTCCGCTGTTTCCAACTCAGCCAAACCATCGGTTCTCACACATTCTCTTTGGAATATGCAAAATATCTTGTTCGGAAAACTAGTTGCTAATCTTGTGTTGCTGGCTTATTTGGTTTCTTCAAAGTATCGGTTCCAACAATCTTGGATTTCATATCATAAGCTAGCTCATTATTCTACCATTTGACGTAGAATCTATTCTATTGGAAAGAAGGTTCCATTTCAGTTTATGTGGCAGTGCTTCTATCAATGTTTGGACCGACCCTTCGCTAGGGAACGCGTCCCTCTTTCACCAATGTGGATAATGATTTGTCCCTCTATTCAGTGGCCGACTTGATTCTGCCTAACAATATACAGAACATTCCCACGTTATCATGCAAATTTGGTGCTGAGATATTTTATCTTCGTCCCTTGCGGGTGGGCCTCATCTCGGGCATCATCCATCCATCTCAATTGCAATTTGTGTCACTTGGGTTTGGCATCTCTAGATCCATAAATATGTTCGGTGCTTTTGTTTCAAAGGAGATGCTACTTGATAGCGGTATGCCGGCTCCCTCTTCTTCAGCCTGTGATTTATATCCCACTTTTGGGTTGAGGACTGCCAGCGCTCTATTTTAATGTTTGCTTTTCTTGCCATCATTGTTGTTGGTGTTGTTGAGCCAGTGTTTGGTTGCCTAACTCTCTCTTTACCGATGCTAGCGATCTCATATTAGCCAAGCATCTGGTGGGAAAGAGGTTCGAGTTGTGATGGCATCTCTTACTTGGGCTGGGCTGCAAGAATCAGAGGCTTTCTCAACTTTAGATGGTGTATTCGTTTTTATCGTGACGCAATTTCCTGCAGCTTCTTCTATCCTTTTACTTTGAGCACCAACTTTAGATGCCGGAGTTTTTCTTCTTCCATGTTCCACAGCTGATGCTTCTGCCTACCTTTTATTTCTTTGGAAACCCCCTTCCTTCTGGGGTGCTCGTGTCAATTTTGAGTGGTGTGTTCGAGGTCATCCATGCTAGTTGCTCTTGCAGTGGTAAATTACTCACTTCATTGCCTGGTTTATCTGCTGAGCTCATTTGGGCATGGTGAGCATGCTATTTGCTTACAGTTACTTTCATCTCATTCGATTGGCTTTTGTGGGGTGATTCTACGTGGTGTTTCTTGTTGAAGCATTGTCCTTAATAGACGTGCTTTGTCTCAATTTTTTCAGATTTCAAAGTAAGAAAATTACTTTGGTGTAGCTTCCACGAACAGCGCTCGCGGTGATTGGCTCTCGCATGAGTCGGAGCACGCGTGTCCAAAATTTTTTTATATTTTTCACTCAGCCCTGCACGAGAGCGCGGCAGTGTTCGCGGAGCTACACTATCCGCGGGCAGAAAAAAATTTCTTTAGAAGCCGTTTGGTACATAAAAAAATGATTCTACGTCAGATTACCATATTTGGTATGAAAAAGTAAAGAGATGGATGCGTTAAAAAAATTAGTGGATCCCTGCTATATTTTTGGAGAGAAGATAAATAAATACCATAGAGGTTGTGTATTTGGCAAATTCCATATTTCAGCGAAAATTACTCCCAATAAAGCTACATATGTAATCAGGACTTTATTCTATGTCCTTCAAATTTTATTCAAAGTAAGGCTTCTGTAAAAAAATTATATATATGAAAATGAATTATGCAAAAGATTATATGACTATAGTCATTATTAAAAAGCTAATTAAAGGTGACAATACTATTTTAGTATTAAAAAAATATTTTATATTGAACATGTATATTTTATAAATTTGTCATATTTTCATATAGGAGTAATCTCCAACCAAACGTAATAATCTTTCAAAGTAATTTTTCACGAACAAACATGGTAAAAATATTTTCCTCCGCAATCATTCTTCAGTGAATGATTCTCATGAATTATCAAATTACCCTCTAATCGATATAATCCCAACCAAACGAACACTTAAAAATCTCATATGCAGGGAGAAGAGGATGCTTTGTTTCACCATGTGCAGTGTAATAAAATTAATGTGGAGTACACAGCATCATTCTATTGCATCACGTAACTCCACGTTTCAACACCCATTAAAATGCTTGTAGTTCCACTTTTAGTTTTGAAATTGAATGACAAAAATGCTCTCTTATCCGATAGCATGTTATACATATCATGAAGTTATATTATGGCTTTCTGAAAACAAAAGGTCATAAGAGAAAAAAATATATTTTAATAATAAAAATTTTATAAATTTATCAAGATGAAAATGCCCTTATAGAAGTGATGATAGCTTTTGGAATTCGTAATAGATCACGTGGGATATCATAATATTTTCGTAACAGAAGTTCCTTCATTTCAAAATTTCAAAACAAAAAGTCGGATTGATGGATTAATTCACATTGGCTACAATGATCTAATGTGCGGACTTGCAAGGATAATCAGGTTGCCTGATTGGGCTGCCAGATGATTTTGTCCTTATTCTCACGATCCAATCAGGATTTGGCACGAAATTTTGGCCAGCTAATGCTTACCCTGCTGTCCTATAATGGACAAACTGATGCTTTTGAAATATTGCTTGTTGCGGATTTACTCTCTCTCTCTCTCTTCTCTCAATCTAGGATTTCTCCAGTGTACCATCGTGTTGGCACCGTCAGTTCTTCGTTGTCCAGCTACAGGATGCTTGACCATTCTACTACTAATTTGCTGCACGGCAAATATTCAATTTCTAAGGGCTGGTCTTCAAGGATATCATCTTCAATGTCGTCCGATTCGAAGATCTTTTCTCCTCTGTCTGCTGTGGAGCATTTCAGATGCTGTGTTTCCATTCCCGTCCACAGCGCAGTGGTGTTACTTGTATCACGCCGGTGACCCCACATACGTTGGACTGATTCTCTGATATTTCAGTTAATTTGATTGTCATCCGGCTAATTGGTTTGGTGGTCGTCCTATCTTAAGACTTCACCATGCGTTCATCTCCTATATTTTATTACCTCTGATGTGCTCTTTTTGTATTCCCTCCTTACAACCGTTACCTTCCTTGCCGCTCGCTCGCTGTATTTTCGCAGCATGGTGGTTCAGGCTTGTAACTAATCTGCTCGAGAGGTTCTGAAGACTACAGAGATTAGTTTATTCAGAAACCCACAGGCAGCAGAGAGGGCTACCTTTTTGTCCTTTTTTTTTGGAAAGAAAAAGGAAAAAAAAAAAAAGTTTTTGATGCATGAATATGACGAATTTAAGATCCGATGGATACAATTTGGTTATGCAAGCGATACTCGTCTAAGCATAGCTGAAGTACCCTCGAGCAGAAAGCAGAGGACCATCTACAAAATTCCGAGTCCAAAGTGATGCCAGAGATTCCACGTTAGCTCAGCTCACGATCCGTACTCATCATATCCTAATCTTCCTAGGATTGAGAATTATTTCACAAAGCTGCATAATCATTTTGCAGCTCGAAGTTTAGAAGTCTTCTAAACCAAAGTAATGCAAGAGGCACAGTCGTATTCGAATTCATTTCCTTTTCTTTTTTTTTTTTTTTTTTTAAATAAGAAGTCAATGCATTTCCTTTGCACATTAAAATTATCATATGGAAGGATATAACTTTCCGGGAGAGTGCTGTTTGTGGTGACTTTTAGAGCCCTGCCATCAAACAGTTTTGTATCAAAAGGAATATCAAACCATTCTTTTAAATACCATGGATAGGATTATTCCTCAAGTCAGCACCGCAATCTTTTTGCTTCTCAATCTTGTTATTTTTGACCATATGACAAGTAGGGTGCAGACCAGCTGTTCGGCATGGCACCTGATACGAGGGAGCTGCTCGAGCTTGGCTCCAGATTGAGTCGAGCTTGACATATCCCGTTCAGGCTTGACTCGTAAAAGCCTGAGCGAGCTTTCAACAAACCGAGCCGAGCTTCCCTTAATTCTAATTATACACTGTTCAGGCTCGGCCTGTTTACGAGTCGGCAATTGCTGATCAGCTTTGCAACCAATGTCATCATCAAAGCTTAGATTTTATCGTAATGGCTGCAAGTGAGTATGTAAAGTATTTTTGCTTTAGAACTGATTCCACTGAAATCAACTGAAAAAACTCAAAAACAGGAATATAAACCAGAATGTACAAACAATTCAGGGAGGTCAAGAGTTGTTAGCAACATGGTGATGCCTGATTTACTTTGGACTCAGCTCAAATCTGTAGATCAACCCCCTAACCTCTTACTCAGCTGACTGCATAAAAGTCCTGTGCATCTTACTAAAAGTTTAGTCTTCTAAAAAACACTAAAAAGGATGAGAGTTAAACTCGGTAAATATTAATCCTTCCTTAGCAAAATCAAAAATTATGAAAAGTACTAATATCTCTTTTTTGAAAGAATTCTATTCGTAGGTGCCATAAATAGCCTATACAAGATTTTTGATCAAAAAAGGGAATCAAACATTTCTTAATGGATACGCATGAATAGAACATAACTCCTAACTTCGATAAAATTAATTAGAATTACTTACGTGACTTCAGGTTTCTTGCTTTCCAAAACATTATTTATTTTTCTTTATGATAGCTTATAGGATGTTTGGTTCGTGGAAAGAACCTTTTCTCCAGAAGTAGGCTTCTCAGCTCTTGAGAAGTTATATTCTTGAGAACGATTTGTATTATTGATTTATTGAAAAGTGGCTTATACCGCAAAATTCTAGTGTTGATTTGAGGTGCTCAATTCATTCGGATGGATCTAAAAATCGAATATGGTCGTTGGATGTGAGTCAAGTCCAAAAGAAAGGTCAAGCCAAATCCAACTATTCTATTAAACATGCATAAATCAGATCCGGAACCTAACATGTGTTATTAAAGTAAACCCAACTCAACCTACATAACCTGTTTACTACACAAATCAAGTTAAACATGTTAAATAGGGTTAAGCGGGTTCTTAAATGGATTAAATGATTTAAACGTGGTTAAATATGATGAGCGATCGGGTTTATAAATAGAGACCAAAATAGTGTTAAGCATGTTTTAAACAGGTCATGATGGAGTTTACAATGGTAGGATCATGATCGACATAACTATTAAAAATTGGTCGCTGGTTTAAACCTATCAACCAATTTAAACAACACAATTGAGATAGGTCGATCGTTTCTGCTCAAACCCATTTATGTCAAACGCCGAACCTATATAAAAAACGAATTGTTTGCAGGTCAATCGATATGGTTCAATCATTAAATTGCAGCCCTTATTTCTGTCTTTGCAGTTTTCAGTTGATCAGCTCATTCAAGCCTTTGTGTCAAATGGAATTGCACGGCAAGGCATGAGATTTAAAATCTCAACATGAAAGAAAGGACGCTTATCACGTAGTGAGAAGAAAATTTTCAAATACCAAAATTGAAAGCTATCTGTATCAAACATTATTTATGAAACATTTATGCTAAGGCTGTGCTTTAATGAAGAAAGAAAATGTTGACAATAAAAAGTCAAGTGTTGTTTAACCGGCTTTCATATTTGATGATGTAAGGTTTGTAGCCATCATCAACACCAAATAATGCTAGATTGATGCTTGGCATACCAACAGCCAGCATAAAGTACTTTAGACCTTCTAACCTTCAAAATGTTCTAATAATCATTTATTTTCATATAGAATAACTATTAGATCATTGAAAAATTTAAAGAATTAAGATATATCTAATTACTTTATCTTTGATAAGTATCCTATTATTATTTCTCGTGGGCAAATATATATTACCTATTGAATGTCTGACTTTACGAATATTGCAAATAAATTATTGCTTGTAGTAAACTCACTCTGGTCTTTTCCAGGTGATGTTAGGAACCTAATGCTACATCATCATAATGGATCCAGTTTGGTTACTAAAATGGGGAGGTTGAAGAGGAAAGATTGTTTGTGATTTTTTCTCCCACACACATTGTTAGATGAGAGGTCTCATCACGACGGACTGAAAAGATATTACTGACTTTTTTGTTGAACAATAAATAATGCATCATTCATGGCTGCATTAACCAGGAGTAATCTACTTATAACATTTTATGTACAAATTAAAAGCTTCGAATTGAACATAGAAGGGACTCTAACAAACTTATATTAGTGTTTATCAAGACAAAAGAGGGGAGAAACCGACTAATGCGCACAGTAGAGATTGGCAAATGTGTTTAATGAATTTCTTGGATAGATTACAATGAATTAGGTCTAAGAAACCAGATCATGAGTTCATTATCCATCTACTCAAAGAGGAAAAAAATGAAGATTCAGAATCCATTGGACAGTTTCAATGAAGAGAAGATTATGATTGGTAACACAACCAAACAAGAGGCGTGAATTTAAACGTCATATTCTTTACCAAAAAAAACAAAAAAAATAACAGTTAATCAAAGCGCACAGTGAACTTTCATCCAACAAGATAACGAAAGATACATATTAATAGGCACTCTGAGCAATTGGAATTTAATCTAAGCCAAGCAAGAATCCCAATAAATTCTACAGGAGCAATTTGATTGTTCCACTCTTATATGACATTACAAACCATTATTAATGCTGCTCTTTTGTCAACTAGAAAGCTCCATTCAAATAATTTACATTCCATTAAGAGCACCAGCCATATGTTCTTTTTCCCTTTTTTAAAGAAAGAAGTGAACACTGCCATCCGTTATACCAATATTATTAGGTCCGTAGTAGCATAAAACACGCATCTATCCAACCACTTAAATTTCATT
This sequence comes from Cocos nucifera, assembly GCA_006176705.1. NCBI lineage: Eukaryota > Viridiplantae > Streptophyta > Magnoliopsida > Arecales > Arecaceae > Cocos > Cocos nucifera. The sequence goes on from QRFJ01004479.1 coordinate 79,840, forward strand.
AATAGGCATTCGTATGTCTAAACATTTTCATTCAAGAACAATGAAAGCAAAAATAATAGATCATAATCGAGAACCAGAACTCCATGGCCTTAAAATGCTTCTGATCAATACATCCACAGGTCGAACTCAGCCAAGATCGAGAATCAGAGCAGAAATGCTCGCTGGAAAAAACTTGCGTATCATTCTATCTCGCCAATTTTATTTTATTTTATTTTTTCCAGTTTTACATATGAAAGAGCAGACCTCGCATGTGATTCCTACACCAAAGCTTCCTAAAAATCAATTATTCCAAGAATTTGTTCAAAATCTTGAGCTCAGGACGACGAATTCCAGAATCTGATGTCAAGGAGTGATCATAGAAAAAATAGAAAAAGAAGTGAAGGCAGATGACCTTCTATTTCTCAGGGGCAAGGGGAGAGGCGGAATCGGCGGGTGCTGTGTGCGCGGTGTGTCGTCCGGCCACTGAGGATGGGGCGTAGTAGTCGGCTGGCGCCATGCATTTCTTGAGGAGGTGTGACCTCGAAGCAGCTTGTCGAGGCGTTCCTCGCGGTCTGTCGGCCTCCTCCACGCACTTCTCCCACGCGATGAACGCCTCCTTGCCAAACTTCTCTCCTGTATGAACAAGCAGACCCGCACTCCACTCCTCCTCTGCCTCCTCTCGCCTCGCCGACTCTTCCTTCCTCCGATATATATACCTCAATCTTCCGCCCTCGCGCCCGCCGCCGCCGCCGCCGACCGCGGCGGAGGAATTTGAGCCTGCTCCGGAATCGCTGCACGGAGGATGAGAAGAAGCGGGGCAGAGGAGTGATCGGTGAAAGTCGGAGCTAGGAGTTTGGTCTCGGACCGGAAGAGGAGAGGAGGAGGACATGGCCTGGGGTTTTGTCCAAGGTTTACGGTCAACTGGAGCGTCTTTATTTGTAAACCCACAAACTATAAAAGTGGCCCGGGCTTTGATGGCCTTCTCGGGATTAAACTAAGTTGCCATCCTATGGAAGCCATGGAATAATCGTGTTCCCAGACTTACAATAATCTAATAAAAATATTATAAAATAATAATTTTTATTAGTTAATTAAAAAAAAATTTTAAAAAAATATTAAAATTATTCATGTTTGATAAAATTTATAAATAATATTTTTTAATATAAATAATTTTGAATAATATTGATAATATTATCATATTTAATTAATTTTTATCATGAGTGACTATAATCACATAATTCTTGCATAATATTTTTTTATCTTAATTTTTTATAAAATTATTAATAAATTTTAAAAAATATTAAATAAAATTATGATTATATATAATTTTATTAAAAATTATTTTATTCAAATATGACATTATCACTATCTCTCTCTTTTGCCACATACTATAGGCATTAGACATGTTACCAAATGGATTGAATCCATCCATTGCTAGGCCAAGCCTCACATTGCAGGGTTCTCTAGCAAACTCTGAATACTGTTCATCAAAGCTCTTCCAAGCTTCACCATCAGACGGATGAATCATGGTGTTACTCTCACTTCTAGGCCTATCTTTGTGCCATCTCATTTCTTTAGCCATTTTCCTCGACATGAATAATCATTGCAGTCTAAACTTCAATGAAAAGTACCGTAACACTTTATAGGAGATCTTCTTATCCTTACCATCGTTAATCATCCATCTCGATGTTTCACACTTCGAACAACTATCACGATTTTCGTGCTCTTTCCAAAAGAGAGCACAGTTATATTTATATGCATGTATTGGCGCATAACCTAAGCCCAAGTTCCATAGAAAGTGATTTGCTGCATAGTAAGATTTTGGCAAGGATTGACCACTGGGCAAAACACCTCTTAGCAATGATAATAGCATATCAAAAGACTTATTACTCCATTTGTTGTGTACTTTCAAATGGAGCAACTTTATAATAAATGATAATTTTAAAAATTTTGTACATTCTGGATATATCTCGTTGGTAGCTTCCATCAATAAATCATTAAACGCATCGCTATAAAAATGGCTAGCACCTATAGAAGTCTCTATATTTTTCTCAAAAGAACAATCATTCACGAAACTACTGATGTCACTAGCAAGTCTCTTATTTCATCATCATCATCATCCTTATTTGAGTCATTGCCTAACTCATCACTTTTTGTATCTACAAATAAAAATCTATCTTGATTACTGAAGAATTGAAATATCCTGCTTGTTCGTCATGAAACATCCATCGAGTGTATGATTGAACCATGCCAAATCTCAATAGATGATCGAAGACATTCTCTTGAGACTCCGTATAAATATTCAAGCAATGTGAACAAGAACATCAAATTTCGCAAACTTTGCCCTTATTTTGAGCTACAAAAGTCATAAATGATTTGACTCTATCTATGTATACGTGAGAGAACTTAACACAATTCATCTAACGCTTATCCATATTATATACAAATACCTATCATTAAAATATAAACAAACTTCACCAAATATACCATTTAAATCACGTCTTTACAAAAAAAATGGCAAAGGCAAAAAAGAGCAAAGAAATAAGAGCACCATTGAACAAAAATTTGGAAGAAAATTTTATAGTTTTGACTGAAAAGAAGGTTAAAACCACCTATCTTTTATTGAATGGAATGACTGCAAAGAAACCAATCTAAGATCCAATGATGGGTTAAATAGGATAGAAAAGGACAAAGACGGATTAAATAAGCTATAAAAAGAAAAAAAAGAGAGCACTTAAATATGGTTCACTTGTTCTATTTAAAAGACATAAAAATCAAGGCCTTATTCCCTCCCCCTAACAATGCGGTGCGCTCACCTTCCTTTCCTTTTCACCTGCTCCATAATGGTGCCTTTATAAATAAGAAGGTAAGAGAGTGGTCACATACCCTCACTTACGGTGACCACAATACATGTTATGGATAAAAGATTAATTTGAAACTTAGTCAACATATTTAATTCTAAGAACAATATAATGAAAAGATCCCAAAGACCCAATAGACTGAATATTTGTTCTTCATTTTTTTGTTTTATTCCAATTTTGATTTTCTTTTTGTATTCATTTAGTTTCAAATTTTTTTCTGCTTTGACCAATGAACCTAGCTCATGGCAACTCTTCCAGAGGCCCACTACTTTTTCTTCATGCGAGACCAACATTGGCTATCCATTGAAAAATGTTAAAGTTCATGATGACTTTATCTTTGGTTATAGAATAACTCTAATATAGTGGTTGACTACTTTGATGACCGTGGTTACAAAAATCTTCTGTATCAACATATAAAGACATGCTTCTATCATCCAGAAATACTTGCAATAAAGATCACCATTTCATCTTAATCTTTACCTATTTTCTATTTTACTTCCCTAATAATTTCATTCTACCCTTTGGCTTTTCAAAGGCTAGACCATTCTAGTTTTTAATTTATCTTCTACATGACTGCTTTTGAGGAGCAAAAGCAATATTTGGGCTATTGCAAAAATTTTATTATGACCATCAATGAGTCTAAGAATGATGAAGTATAAACTATTTCATCTAAATGACACCTCCAGACCAGACTTGGCAGTCATGCCTTTAACACAGAAGCACGAACATCTGGAAAGTGGCTAGGGCCTTAAGATATACTTGATTGGTATTTCTCTATTTGCTCTCATAATCTCATTAATATAAGTCCCCAATATGGATCATCTTAAAAATTTTCTTCTTTTTCATGAAAAAAAATTTACTTCCAAATCTGGATTGGTTAAGATTTCAATAATCTCAATGTGAAGTTGTAAAATAAAATCCCAGTTAAAACTTTTAACATGATTGCTCTTCTTTCTAAGAAACTAGTGCATCCTAATATAACAACCATAAAGATTCACTTATATGAAGGATATGGTGATTACATAGACAATCGTCACCATATTAGCTTTAAAAATATAGGTAATATTTATGCCAGCTTATAACAATTTAGCAATTTTTTTTAAGATAATAGAAAATGCTTATTAAAAAAATAGAAAAAGCTTACCAAGTACCAAACTTCAGCCCCATCACTTACAGTCTCAAAAACTACTTAACGAAACTATGCAGATGGTAGGATTATAATTATGATAATATACCACTATATTCAATCACAGATGTCTATAGAATGAAAAACTGATAGCAGTGGAGGAAGAAGGGATGAGCCATAGTGACTATGTTTTTCTAACACCAGGCTCCACTACATTTCTTATGAAGTCAATACTAATTCCTTATTTTTAGTTTTGAAAGACATGTTATTTTTAATAGTTCTTTGGAGAGCTAGTCTTATTAAAACATAGATCAAAATGAAATATTCAGAAATATGTAGCATAAGTTCTAATAGAATCCATGTACCCAACAGGTTAAAAACCCCCGCACCCACCATCCGCGAAGCCGCTCCACCACCGTCCGCTCAGTTAATGGCACTTTGCTCACACCCCTAACCCCCCGCGGCACCCCTCCACCCCACCCCATGGGTCCGTGCCCATCAACACCGACCCTCACCCCCGCCATCCTCCCTCCATCCCTCTCCATCTGTCGAATAAAAAAAAAGGATTGAGGAAGGAATCCTTACCGACGATGGTGACAGTGATGGGCGAAGAAGGGTTCTGACGATCAGGCATGCAGAGGTGATTTTCGCGGGCGTTCTGGTGGCGCTCGCATGCAGGACAATCGAGATCCGAAGGGAGCAGCACGGCAATCTTCTTCTCCAAGAATGGCGCAAGACGGCAGCAGCATGCGTGTGCGAGCAGTGGCAACCAAACCGACGATGGTAGCTGGTGGAACGCAGGCGATGGGAAGATGGGCGCGTCAGTAACATCCATCCATCATGTGGATGAGAGGAGACGAACGATCGACAGTCCATAAGAGAAGATGAATGACGTCGACGGTGGGGTCGAACGGAGTTTTTTCGGGGCTCAAGATTTTTTTTGTTTTGATGGTGGGGTAGATTGGGATTTTTGTTTTGGGGGTGGGATTTTTTTCCAAAATAGAGTTTTAACATTAAAAAAATAAAATTAAGAATAAAATACGTATATGGGCAGGAATAATTGGTCGAAAATTTTTTTGAGGCCAATACTACTATAAAAAGATTCTATGACAGTGCATACTATAGCAGCGACTTTTGAAACCGCTATCGTAGATCCTACGATAGTGATTTTCGTTAACCGCTGCTATAGATCAGACCTATAGATCTATAGCAGTCGTTCATTGTAATCGCTGCTATAGATTGGACTTATAGGAGTGGTTAGTAAAACCGCTGTCATAAGTTGAACCTATAGCAATGGTTAGTAGGAACCGCTGCTATAAGCTTATTTATGGCAGCGGTTAATTATAACCGCTGCCATATATTTTTTTTTATTTAAATATTATATAATTTTAAAATTTAATATCCATCTTCACCATTCATTATCTAAATAATTATCATTAGAGTGTCATCGCAAAAGATCGCCTCGATCCGATGGCCCTAGCTTCGTCGATCAAAAAAATTTGATTCGACGATCATGAACGACGATGCAATGATCCGATAGATGGAGATCTTTGATGGATCCAAAAATCTGCAACGATGATTTTAGTGATGTTTGTAGCATACTATCAAAGTTTTACTTCAATCGGATATCGTTATCTTGGTCAATTTAGTAAAGATTAGTTTCGGTCGTTAAATGATAAATGAGTAATCAAAGGATCAAATGGTATTCGATTATGAGATAATTTTTTTTATAAATTCCCTCTTCTTCAGCCTGTGATTTATATCCCACTTTGGTTGAGGACTGCCAGCGTGCTATTATTAATTTTGCTTTTGCCACTCATTGTTGTTGGATGTTGTTGAGCCAGGTGTTTGGTTGCCCTCAACCTCTCTCTTTACCGATGCTGCGATCTCATTTAGCAAGCATCTTGGTGGGGAAAGAGGTTCGAGTTGTGATGGCATCTCTTACTTGGGCTGGGCTGCAAGAAATCAGAGGCTTTCTCAACTTTTAAGATGGTGTATTCGTTTTTATCGTGACCGCAATTTCCTGCAGCTTCTTCTATCCTTTTTACTTTGAGCACCAACTTTAGATGCCGGAGTTTTTCTTCTTCCATGTTTCCACAGCTGATGCTTCTGCCTACCTTTATTTCTTGGAAACCCCCTTCCTTTGGGGTGCTCGTTGTCAATTTTGATGGTGCTGTTCGAGGTCATCCATGCTAGTTGCTCGTTGCAGGTGGTAAATTACTCACTTCATTGCCGGTTTCATCTGCTGAGCTCATTTGGGCATGGCTGAGCATGCTATTTCTTACAGTTACTTTTCATCCTCATTCGATTTGGCTTTGGGGTGATTCTACCGTGGTTGTTTCTTGGTTGAAGGCATTGTCCTTAATAGACGTGCTTTGTCTCAATTTTTTCAGCATTTCAAAGTAAGAAAATACTTTGGTGTAGCTCCACGAACATCGCTCGCGGTGATTGGCTCTCGCATGAGGTCGGAGCACGGTGTCCAAAAATTTTTTTTATTTTTTTCACTCCAGCCCTGCACGAGAGCGCGGGCAGTGTTCGCGGAGCTACACTATCCGCGGTGCAGAAAAAAATTTTCTTTAGAAGCCGTTTGGTACATAAAAAAAATGATTTCTACGTCAGATTACCATATTTGGTATGAAAAGTAAAAGAGATGGATGGTAAAAAAATTAGTGGATCCATGCTTATTTTTTGGAGAGAAAAGATAAAATAAATACCATAGAGAGGTTGGTATTTGGCAAATTCCATATTTCACAAAAATACTCCCAATAAAGCTACATATGTAATCATTGACTTTATTCTAATGTCCTTCAAATTTTATTCAATAAAGAGCTTCTGTAAAAAAATTATGATGAAAATGACATTATGCAAAAGATTATATGACTATAGTCATTATATAAAAGCTAATTAAAGGTGACAATACTATTTTAGTATTAAAAAAATATTTTATATTGAATCATATATTTATAAATTTTGTCATATTTTCATATAGGATTATCTCCAACCAAACGTAATAATCTTTCAAAGTAATTTTTTCACGAACCAAACATGGTAAAAATTATTTTCCTCCGCAATCATTTTCTTCAGGTAAATGATTCTCATGAATTATCAAATTACCCTCTAATCTGATATATCCCAACCAAACGAACACTTAAAGTATCTCATATATGCAGGGAGAAGAGGATGCTTTGTTCACCATGTGCAGTGTAATAAAATTAATGTGGAGTACACAGCATCATTCTATTGCATCACGTAACCTCACTTTTCAACACCCATAAAATGCTTGTAGTTCCACTTTTTAGTTTGAAATTTTGAATGACAAAAATGCTCTTCTATCCGATAGCATGTTATGACATTCTGAAGATATATTATGGCTTTCTGAAAACAAAAGGTCATAAGAGAAAAAATATATTTTTATAATAAAAAATTTTATAAATTTATCAATGATGAAAATGCCCTTATGAGAAGTGATGATATGCTTTTAGGATGTCGTAATAGATCACGGGATATCATAATTTTTTCGTAACAGAAGTTCCTTCATTCAAAATTTCAAACAAAAAAGTCGGATTGATGCATTTAATTCACATTGGCTACATGATCTAATGTGCGGACTTGCAAGGAGGATAATCAGGTTGCTGATTGGGCTGCCAGATGATTTTGTCCTTAATTCTCACGATCCAATCAGGATTTGGCACGAAATTTTGGCAGCTAATGCTTACCCCTGCTGCTTATAATGGACACAGCTGATGCTTTTGAATATTGCTTGTTGCGAGTTTACTCTCTCTCTCTCTCTCTCTCAATCTAGGATTTCTCATGTGTACCATCGTGTTGGCACCGTCAGTTCTTCGTTGTCCAGCTACAGGATGCTTGACCATTCTACTACTAATTTTGCTGCACGGCAATATTCATTTCTAAGGGCTGGCTGGCTTCTTCAAGGGATATCCATCTTCAATGTCGTCCGATTCGAAGATCTTTTCTCCTCTGCTCTGCTTTGGAGCTTTCAGATGCTGTGTTCCATTCCCGTCACAGCGCATGGTGTCAGTTACTTGTATCACGCCGTGGACCTCCCACATACGTTGGACTGATTTCTCTGATATTTCCAGTTAATTTGATTGTCATCCGGCTAATTGGTTTTGGTGGTCGTCCTATCTTAGACTTCACCATGCGTTCATCTCCTATATTTTATACCTCTGTATGTGCTCTTTTTGTATTCCCTCCTTACAACCGTTACCTTCCTTGCCGCTCGCTCGCTGTATTTTCGCAGCATGGTGGTTCAGGCTTGTAACGTAATCTGTCGAGGGTTCGAAGACTACCGAGATTTAGTTATTCAGAAACCCACAGGCAGCAGAGAGGGCTACCTTTTTTGTCCTTTTTTTTGAAAAGAAAAAGGAAAAAAAAAAAAGTTTTGATGCATGAAATTAGACGAATTTAAGATCACGATGGATACAATTTGGTTATGCAAGCGATACTCGTCTAAGCATAGCTGAAGTACCCTCGAGCAGAAGCAGAGGACCATCTACAAAAATTCCGAGTCCAAAGTGATGCCAGGATTGCACGTTAGCTCAGCTCACGATTCCGTACGTCATCATATCCTAATCTTCCTAGGATTGAGATTATTTCACCAAGCTGCATAAAATCATTTTGCAGCTCGAAGTTTTAGAAGGTCTTCTAAACCAAAAGTAATGCAAGAGGCACAGTCGTATTCAATTCATTTCCTTTTTCCTTTTTTTTTTTTTTTTTTTTTTTAAATAAGAAGTCAATGCATTTCCTTTGCACATTAAAATTATCATATGGAAGGTATACTTCCTGGAGAGTGCTGTTTGTGGGTGACTTTTAGAGCCCTGCCATCAAACAGTTTTGTATCAAAAGAGTAATCAAACCATTCTTTTTAAATACCATGGATAGGAATTATTCTCAAGTTCAGCACCGCAATTCTTTTTGCTTCTCAATCTTGTTATTTTTGACCATATGACAAGTAGGGTGCAGACCAGCTGTTCGGGCATGGCACCTGCATACGAGGGAGCTGCTCGAGCTTGGCTCCAGATTGAGTCGAGCTTGACATATCCCGTTCAGGCTTGACTCGTAAAAGCTCTGAGCGAGCTTTCAACAAACCGAGCCGAGCTTCCCTTAAATTCTATTATCACACCTGTTCAGGCTCGGCCTGTTTACGAGCTTCGGCAATTGCTGATCTAGCTTTGCAGACCATGATCATCATCAAATGCTAGGATTTATCGTTAATGCATTGCAGTGAGTAATGTAAAAGTATTTTGCTTTTAGAACTGATTCTCACTGTAAATCAACTGAAATAAACTCAAACAGGAGTATAAAACCAGATGTACAAACAATTATGGGAGGTCAAAAGTTGTTAGCAACATGGTGATGCCTGGATTACTTTGACTCAGCTCAGAATTCTGTAGATCATTACCTCCTAACCTTTACTTCAGCTGACTGCATAAAGTCCTTGTGCATCTATACTAAAAGTTTTAGGTCTTCTAAACCAACACTAATAAAAGGAATGAGAAGTACTCGGTAAAATGACTACATTTCCTTAGCAAAAATCAAAATTATGGAAAAGGTACGTAATATCTCTTTTCTGAAAGAATTCTATTCGTAGGTGACCATAAAATACCGCTATACAAGATTTTTGTATCAAAAAAGGAATCAAATCATTTTTCTTAATGGCATACCATGAATAGAAATAACTCCTAAATTCGATAAAATTAATTAGAATTACTTTACGTGACTGCGGTTCTTGCTTTCCAAACACATTATTATTTTTCTTTCTTTATGATAAGCTTATAGGACTTGTTTGGTTCGTGGGAAGAACTTTTCTTCCAGGAAGTAGCTTCTCAGCTCGTGAGAAGTTATTTCTTGAGAATACGATTTTGGTATGTTTGATTTATTGAAAAGTGGCTTATACCGCAAAATTCTAGTGTTTATTTAGGGTGTCAATCAATTCAGGATGGATCAAAATCGAATATGGGTCGGGTTGGATGTGAGTCAAGTCCAAAAAAGGTCAATCCAAATCCAACCTATTTATTAAACATGTCATAAATCCAGATCCGAACCTAACATGTTTATTAAACAAGTAACCCAACTCAACCTACATAACCTGTTTACTACACAAATCAAGTTAAACATGTTAAATAGGTTAAGCGGGTTTTAAATGGATTAAATGGATTTAAACGGGTTAAATAGGATGAGCAGATCGGGTAAAATAGGACAAAAATAGGTTAAGCATGTTTTAAACAGGTCATAAATGGGTTAAATGGGGTAGGTCATGATCCGACATAACTATTAAATTGGTCGCTGGTTTAAACCTGAATCCAACCCATTTAAAAAACACATTGAGATAGGTCGATTCGTTTATGACTCAAACCCATTTATGTCAAACCCGAACCTATATAAAACCGATTGTTTGCAGGTCAAATCGATGGGTCCAATCATAAATTGCCACCCTTATTTCTAGTCTTTGCAGTTTCAGTTGATCAGGCTCATTCAAGCCTTTGTGTCAAATGGATTGCCCGAGCAAGGCATTGAGATTTAAAATCTCAAAATGAAAGAAAGACTTATCACCGTAGTTGATAGAAAATTTTCAAATACCAAATTTGAAAGCTATCTGTACAAAACATTATTTTATGAAACATTTATGGTAAGCTGTAGCTTATGAAAGAAAGAAAATGTTGACAATAAAAAGTCAAGTGTTTTTTAACCGGCCTTTCATGATTTGATGATGTAAGTTTGTAGCCCATCATCAACAACAAATAATGCTAGGATTTATGCTTGGCATCCAACAGCCAGCATAAAGTACTTTGCCTTCTAAACCTTCAAACTGTTCTAAATAATCAATTATTCTCATATAGAATAACTTATTAGATCATTGAAAAATTTAAAAGAATAAATATATCTAAATTACTTTATCTTTGTAAAGTTCCTATTATTATATTCTCGTGGGCAACATTATACCATTGAATGTCTGACTTTACGACATATTGCAAATAAATATTGCTTGTAGTAAATCACATTGTCTTGCCAGGTGATGTTAGGCACCTATGCTACATCTCATAATGGATCCAGGTTTGGTTACTACAAATGGGAGGGTTGAAGAGAAAGATTGTTTGTGATTTTTCTCACACACATTTTTAAGATGAGAGGTCTCATCATCGACGGACTGAAAAAGATATTACTGAACCTTTTTTTGTTGAACAATAAATAATGATCATCATGGCATGCTAGACCAGAGTAATCTAGCCTATAACATTATTATGTACAAATTAAAAAGCTCAATTGAAACATAGAAGGACTCTACAACTATATATTAGTGTTTATCAAGACAAAAGAGGGGAGAAACCGACTGCACAGTAGAGATGGAAAATGTTTAAGACATTTCTTGGATAGATTACAATGAATTAGGTCTAAAAACCAGAATGAGTCATATCCATCCACCAAAGAGAAAAAATGAAGATCAAAATCCCATTGGACCAGTTCAATGAGAAGATATGATTGGTAACACAACCAACAAAGAGAGAGTGATAAACGTCATATTTTTACCAAAAAATAACAAAAAAAATAACAGTTAATCAAAAGCTCACAGTGAACTTTCATCACAACAAGATATTAGAAAGATACATATCATAGCACTCTGACAATTGGAATTAATCTAAGCCAAGAATCCCATAAATTCTACAGAGATTTGATTGTTCCACTCTTTATGACATTACAAACCATATTATGCTGCTCTTTTTGTCAACTAGAACTCCATTCAATAATTTACATCCATAAGAGCACCAGCATATGTTCTTTTTCCCTTTTTAAAGAAAGAAGTGAACACTGCCAATCCGTATACCCAATATTTTAGGTCAGTAGCATAAAACACGCATCTAATCCAACACTTAATTTCATCATAAGGCATCTATTCTACAAATTGGTTCATTCAAAGAACAATGAAGCAAAATATAGATCATAATCAGAACCAGAACTCCATGGCATTAAAATGCTTCTGATCATTACACCACAGGTCGAACTCAGCCAAGATCGAGAATCAGAGCAGAAATGCTCGACCTGGAACCAAAACTTGGGTATCATTTCAATTTTATTTTATTTTATTTTTTCCAGTTTTACATATGAAGAAGAGACCTCGCATGTGATCCTACACCAAAGCTTCCTAAAAATCAAATTATTCCAAGATTTGTCAAAATCTGAGCTCAGGATCGACGATCCAAGAATCTGATGTCAAAGGATGTATCATAGAAAAAACTAAGAAAAAGAAGTGCAGGCAATGACCTTCTATTTCTCAGGGGCAGGGGAGGAGGCGGAATCGGCGGCGGCGGCGGCGGCCTGCTCGGCCACGAGGATGGGGGCGTAGTAGTCGGCGTGGGCGTCCATGCATTTCTTGAGGAGGGTGGTGACCTCGAAGCACTTGTCGACGGCGTCCTCGCCGGTCTTGTCGGCCTCCTCCACGCACTTCTCCCACGCGATGAACGCCTCCTTGCAACCTCCTCCCTTCATGAACAAGCAGAACCCGCACTCCACCTCCTCCTCTGCCTCCTCTCCGCCCTCGCCGACCTCTCCTCCTCCGTTCTTCTCCTCATCTCCGCCCTCCGCCGCCGCCGCCGCCGCCGCCGCCGCGGCGGAGGAATTTGAGCTGTCGGAATCGCTGCAGAGAGGAGGAGGAAGCGGAGCAGAGGAGTGATCGGTGGTCGGAGCTAGGGTTTGGGCCTCGGAAGCGGAAGGAGGAGAGGAGGAGGACATGGCCTGGGGTTTGGTCCAAGGGTTTACGGTCAAACTGGAGCGTTTTATTTGTAAACCCACAAACTATAAAAAGTGGGCCGGGCTTTGGAGCCTTCTCGGGATTAAACTAAAGTTGCCATCCTATGGAAGCCATGGAATCAATCTGTATCCCAGATTACAAAATAATCTAATAAAAAAATAATTATAAAAAAATAATTTTTATTATATTTAGTTAATAAAAAAAAAATTTTAAAAAAATATTAAAAAATTATTATGTTTGATAAAATTTATAAATATATTTTTTAATATAAAATAATTTTTTAATAATATGATAATATTATCATATTTAATTAATTTTTATATGATGACTATAATCACATAATTCTTTGCATAATATTTTTTTATCTTAATTTTTTTATAAAAAATTATTAAATAAATTTTAAAAAATATTAAAATAAAATTAATGATTATAAATATAATTTTATTAAAAATATTTTTATCAAATATGAATTATCACTATTCAAAAATTTATCAAATACCAATCTTTCATAATATTTATTTTATTTTTTTTCTTCAAAAATAAATATGAGGCTCATCAATTATTTTATAATTTTTTTATCTATTTTTTATACTAAATATGATAATTTAATATAAAAATTATTTTTTTTTACTAAATTACCTCCAATCAAATAGTCTTAAAGAGTGTTTGGAGTTATATGGTTCATAGCAGAAAAACTTGTTGCGAAAAATACCTCACTTTGTACCAAGCTGTAGACCATTGATTGATTTTGATTTTGATAGGTTAACTAAACGACGAAAAGGATAATATGATTTGGACAAGCGTAGCGGTAGTAATATGTTGGAATATTTGGATTCATAAAAATAACAAATCTTAGGAATGAAGCAGGATCAACTACGAGCTTATTGAAAGATGTGATGTTCTCGTTGAAAGATTGGACTGTGTTTGCTTCTTCTCTTAAGGAGATTTTTTCACCAATATGATTCTTGTAATGATAGCTTCTGTTTTTTTTTTTTTTTTTTTTTTTTACTTTTATTCATCTCTATTACCATGTGTGTCGTATTTTCATTTACTTAATGAAAGTGATAAGGCCTTGCCTAATCTTTTACTAAAAAAAGGTCAGAGTTGTGTTTTGGAGGAGAAAAGGTATGATAGGTCAAAATTATCATATGCTGGCAATATGCATAAGTTGGATGCGGACCTAAGTTGCACAACCAATAGGAATCTACCGCATACATATGCTGGCAATATGCATGTATGATATTTGTAAAATTAAAACTCCATGCACATTTAAATTAGGCACTAATCATTTAGGTCATGTTGAATGATTGGATTGAAAATTCTAAAAAAAATTTATGAGTTGGGCAGTACAGCATTATAATCCGATGGTTTGTTGGTTGTACTGGTTCAATGCATGAGTCTTATAGAATTTTAGCTCAATCATCTAAATAAGTTTTTTTTTAATTTTTTTTTAAAGCATAGATTGTTATATTATTTTATTTCATTATTTTAATCAATAAAATTGCTTTAAATTTTAGAATAGATTAATTTAATTTAGATTGTATTTCTCCACAAAAAAAATACTACTGAGCAACCACCAAGTACTAGCTTCAGTGTTATCACCCCTTGCCACTTGAGCAAGAGGGTGATGATTGGATTTTAGTACATATGTGTGAGATCCAAGAGGTACATGTCTTGATTTAAACCGAAAACATACATCTCTTAAACTGGTCATTAAATCTAGCATGCATGTCTTGAACTAATAGTTAAATCTAAGAGATGCATCCTTTCATTAAAGGGATGCAATATGCCTAAGGGACATATCTATTAGCTGTAGTGTATTACCCATACCTTGTCACACTTTAAATCGGACATCGATTGCTTGATTTCTGACAGCACAATATTCTAAAGTAGGAAAAGGGATTGGATTACCACCTTGGTAAGATTTGGCAGGTGTGAGTGCAATAAGCATGCACATTTATGGACTAATTATTTAACTAGGGGAATGGAGAGATATCTCACAAAATTCTTTTCTTACTAAAGTCCTCCTGAATTTTTTTTTGACATTGAATTGCATTTGGACAAAAGCTTCTAGTTTCATCAAGGATCCAATAGGAATGCTCATTAGGAGGCTCTAATGGTTTATTACATTGCAAGGTAGATACCAATCAGTTATACACGTCTGGGTGATAATAAATTTTATTTTAAAGAAAGCATTTTTTATAGCATGCCCAAATTATTGGAACAATCGGTACCGCTCTGATACCAATTGCAGCGAAAATTTTTGATCTTTAGCATAGATCTGAAGAGATATGTGACGTTCTCTATGAGCAGCAAACCATCGATCTACCAATTTAGATCTATGATAGGATCCTTCCCTCTTTGGGCTTAAGGGAGGTGCCCCCTTGGGGTGGCAACTCTAGAGAGAGAAGAGAGATTGAGGGAGAAAATATTCTAATACATAATGAAATCCTAATACAATCTATGTATTTATACATAGCTATTAGGTTCGACCAAAAACTCCTCTGGCTAATCCAATACATGAAAGCACTCACCGAGCCCATGTACATAGTTCTCACATGCTATCATCTCTTGGATTTAGTCCCGACCCATGCATGAGTTAAACTCTTTAAAACCTTATTAGACCTAGCTTTAAAACCCCTTGGATTAATCCCAATCCAAGACCAAATAGAAAACCCTATCTAGTTCTGTTCGCCATCATCGAGCCAACTCTATCAGGAGCCAAGCTGACTCGGCCGCATCTCATCTGAACCCTATCTTCTATCTACCTGAGACAGCCGGCTCGGCTATGCCCCGAGCCGACTCGATCTCAGTCCGAACCGGCTCGACTGCATATCCAAGCCAGCTCGCCTATGTGTCAGTCCCTTATCTTAGCTAATTCTTTTTCTTGACTTTGGTCCTTTACTCCATCTTATGTTTCAGATTTTTGGAGTACATACCAAGCCCCTCAAGGTTCTCACACCTGAACCTCGAGTTCGTGCAGGGCTACACGCTGCTTTCATCTAGGACAACTCCTATCCTAATCTTAGGACTCACATCTATTCTAGTCTCCTGGAGCCAATATCCTGACTCCTTCTATAGTCTCCGAAGGCTTGGAAGCACTACAAATCCTCATAATCTCCATCTTGGTGCTCCCAAGCCTTGGAAAACTCCTAGTAATATTTTCTTGCACGATCCTATTGTCGTTGCATGCCCTAACAGCCACTTGTGCACACCTTATCATTGCCATATTTCTTCAGGTGCTGAGATCCTTTTGAGGCCTTTGGGATGATCGCCTCCATTGTTGAAGATCTTGACTTGCTTCTTCTGCACCATCTTGAAAATTATAGGAATCCTTCTGCTTGACAGCTGCATCAATTATCCTGAACTACCTTTGGGATCCCACAGCATTGCTATACCGACACTCGCTGCATATCCTAACACGGTCTCCTTAGAACTTTGACAGTTTTTTTCGCACGTACTACTCCAACTGGAACTGTGCATCTCCGACATTGGTACTAGAATATTGATCCTCCTGCACTCCTTCGCTCTGAACTCGTATCACATCTCTCTCCATCTGTGAAGTCACCTCTGCCTGGTGCTCCATCTGAAATCGAAGTCCACCTGATACATCAGAAGCTTACTCTGTAAATGAGTCTTCCAAGGATAATCACTCAACGCTGCACTGCTAAGCCTACCGCTGCACCTCGGGCACCATCACTGCCCCTTCGGACCCTCCGCACTCTGTGGACCTTCTCTGAAGCCGTCTCGGATACCTCCACAACTAGTGGGCACCTTCGAAACCTAAGAGCTCATCCAACTCTTCTTCTTCAGCGATTGAATTTTAGAAAATTTCATCCTAGCACTTCTCCTCTTCTATCCCAGCACCAACCATTGCTTCAGTTGCGCCCGGAGGAACATCCTCTATCTGAACCATGACTCTTTCTGATGCCCCTGCAGAAGATATCTGATCCATGATACTTCCAACTGCTAGATGTCCCTGGTGCTCCCTGAGACCCCTTGGCTCTTTCTGAGATCTATTTTCGGTCTTCCTGAGATGCTCCTAACACTTTTTGCTGAGATACATCTCTCAACTACTGTACCACTGAGTCTCTTTCAACCCCTGTGCCTCCAGAAAAGCACTACTGCAGCACTCCAGCGCTTCCTACCTCATCTCTACGCTGCTCTACAACCGTCCAGCCATAATCTGCTGGACCTCCATAGATCATCCATCTTCATCACCTCAAGATTTTGCAAATTCATGCTCTGGTCGAACCGCTGAATGCATTCCCGACTACTTCTTGTCTTCCTACAATAGAAGGACATATAATCGCTTCTTCAATCTTTCCTCGATCATTATCCTTTGAAAAATCTCTCTTTATCTGCCAAACAGTCCCACACTATCCATCTTTCTAGAAAATTTTGTCATTAGTCATACATCCCGATTTCTCCAACTAAAATCGATCAGAAAATCATGCATCCAAACCTTCCATCCTAGAAAAAATCTTTTTCATTAATTCTTTCAGCCTCCACCTTCAACTCACTGCTCTTGGTTGGCCAAACCATAATAATAACAAAAGTAGATCTGAGAAATACTGTAGAATAGATGTGCAGATTTTTGATTTCTTCCTGTATGACTTCTTCTTCTCTTCCATGCACTATCAGGCTCAGATATCAAATGTTGGGACAATCGATACCGCTTTGATATCAATTGCAGCAAAAATTTCTGATCTTTAGCATGGATCTGAAGAGACCTATGACATTCTCTATGGACAGCAAACCACCAATCCATCAATTTAGATCTGTGATGGAGCACCTCTTTCCTTGGGCTTGAGAGAGGCGCCCCTCTTGGGGCGGTAACTCTAGAGAGAAGAGAGAAGAGAGATTGAGGAAGAAAAATTCTGTATTTTAATACATAATGAAATCCTAATATAACCTATGTATTTATACATAACTATTAGGTCCAACCAAAAACTCTCCCGACTAATCCAATATATGAAAGTACTTACCGAGTTCATGTAGTTATGTCTCACATGCTCTCATCCCCTGAATCTAGTCCTGACTCATACATGAGTTAGCCCCCTTAAGATATTGTTGGACCAGGCCTTAAGACCTATTGGATTAATCCCAATCCAAGATCAAATAGAAAATCTGTCCAGTTCTATTCACCACCATCGAGCTGGTTCTATCTGGAGCCGAGTTGGCTCGGCTGCATCTCGTCTGAATTCTATCTTCTGTCTGTCTGAGATAGCCAGCTCAGCTATGTCTCGAGTCGACTCGATCTCAGTCCGAGCTGACTCGACTGCGTATCCGAGCTAGCTCGCCTGTGTATCAGTCCCTTGTCTTGGTTGATTCTTTTTCTTGGCTTTAGTCCTTTGCTCCATCTTGTATCCCAGGTTTTTGGAGTACCTACCAAGCCCCTCAAGGTTTTCATACCTGAAGCTCGAGTCCGTGCAGGGCTATACGCCGATTTCACCTTGGATAATTTCTGTCCCAGTCCTAGGACTCACATCCATTCTGGTTTCCTGGAGCCAACAACCTATGGCCTCCCAAGGCTTGGGAGCACCACAAATCCTCACACAAATAAGATTTTGTTTATTTGATTTTACTTTATTTCAGTTATTTGATCTATTTTTTTTTGGAATTCTAAATCATTTGAACTATTATTTCCAACAAAGGAAAATAATAGCATCAAATATCTAAGATTATCAATTTATTTAATACCTTTTTTAAAAAATTACTTAGACACTTGCTTAATTTAGGATCAGTTTCATGTAGAATCTTTTGAGTTTAAAAGATTTTAAAGCAGTCTTTAAAGTTAACTAAGCGGTTAGTTGTGATCCCAAGTCTCATTCCGCATCGAATATCATTAAAATATCATAATAAAAAATAATTTTATCCTCACTGAAATAGCTTATTTATTTAAAAAAATGATTTCTTCTCTCCTTCTCATCCCATTATTTAATATGACCCTATCTAAGCTCCATCTACTTCTACCACCTCCTCTTCTAATATATTTTTCTTCTCCTTTATAAACCTGTCATCATCTTCATCCTTCATTTTCATCTACTATAGTCTCAAGCTCCATGCACTATTACCACCTCTTTCTCTTCAAACACCTCTTTCTTCTCTCTAAACCTCATTATTGTTCTTATCCCTCCCTTCTATCCATACTCTCTATCTAATATGGTTTCGAGCCCTGAATAAACTCCACCCACTCCCACCACCTCCTTTTCTTGTACATCCCTCTCCTCTCTAAACTCCACTATCGTTCTCGAATAATAGATGAACCTAAAGAGTGGGATAAAAATTGCAGGAGCAAAATTTTTCATCCATAGCTCCAATAGACATTCTCAGCTACAATAGCATGCAAAAATAATAAAATTCATGCGAGTCTCTAAATTATAAAAGCAAAATATATCAAAGTTATAAAAATAAGGAAAAGCTATAGCATGATAGAAAGTGGGTGAAACTAAGATCTATTGATTAGTAAGACTTGCTACTCAAATTTTAACTCATTAGTTGGGAACCTATGTACATTCTTTCAGGTCCTCGAGCTAGTTACTTGTGTAGATGTATAAAAAGCTATTGATATTGCATTTAATGTGGTAGTATCTTTTTTTTTTTTCCAATCAACAGTAGCACCCACTTGCAAAAGTAGGCAAAGGCCTTTTGAGCTTTATTCGTAACATCTTCAAACTTCTTCAAGATTACACTTGCATATCTTTTCCTCCAAAAAGCCCACACAACAACCATCTTCCACATGAGCTAAATATGGTAAACAATAGGTGTAATTTAGGAAGCTTTTAGTTATGATATAACTCACTAACAATAGCATAAGTCTATGAATGCAAAAGATTTTTATGATAAATATTTATCTTTCCTATTTCATCTAGATATACTAAAAAACTTATTGACTGACAAAAAGAGCGACATATCCAATACCAAGAGATAGAGAGACGCACAAGGGTGCCACTAGCATTAGAGTAGCTGGAAAGAGGATAATCAAAGGGAGCATACAAGAGTAGCATGGGACCACTTACCTTGACCTCCTAGGATTTTTGTCATGATCAAACCATTATTTAAGAAAGACAGGTTGTGATAGGTTATAGAATAGGTTAAGGTAGGAAAAATACAATATTAACACTACTCTTAATGTAGATCCTATAGACAAGTAAAGTGCAAGATAAATAAAAACTAAAGTAAGGATAAAATATAATTTATTGATAAGTTGGATATTGGAAGATCTTCTTAGTTTGATTTACCAACTAGTATTTATAAGTAGCTCATGTTAACTACTAAAATTGATTTTATTACTCATTTTGGATATTTATCCTCATTATTATACACCACATGCTCCATTATTACCATGATAAATAGTACCAACCCATCTCTCTTATTATGCATAATGGAAAGATGGATGCTATTACTTGATTTTGATAAATATCCTCATTCTTGTGTGCTACATGACCTATTATTGCTATATGTTGGGGATAAATCCCGCTCCTGCCAAAGTCAAGTTCGGTGCCCAGCCTGATGCAGCCAGTAGCCACGGAAGAGCTTCGGCGGACGAATCTTGGTCGAACTATTATAGCCGGTCGAACTGCTTAACGACCGAGCTCCTTCAGACTCCTAGCAGCCGACCAAACTGCTTAGCGGTCGAGCTCATTCGAACTTCCAGCGATCGGACTTTAGCCGAATTCCTCAACCACCAAACTTTAGTCGGACTCTCGCAAGGGCCGAACTCTCTCCACGTCCAGACGCCTGCGGAAGCCGAACTCCCTCCAAGCTTCCTCTTCGGCCGAATTTCTTCAGGAGCCGAACTTCTCCCAGACAGTCGGTCGAACTCTTCTACAAGCCGAAACTCCTCTGGACGAAATATCGCCATCAGTCTACCACAGACGATGAGATCGGACGACATGATCGCCATAACTGACGACACCACTCTCTCCGTAACTAGCCCCATACGGCTCATGACCTACCAGTATGGCTGTCACTATCTACCTGACGGCGCCTTCCTCTCCATACCGAACTCCATGTGGCCCCAACAGCTCGCTATCAGACGGTATGGCCGTCACCATCAATTAAGCTCTACCTATAAAAAGGACCCTCCAGATATGCTAATCTCTCGAATCTCTGATCTCTAAGCTCTCCTCTTCTTCTTCAAGCTCCGAAACTCATTTTCGAGCACTCCATTCCTGTTGGCTAGAGCTGACTTGATCGTCGGAGGGTTCTACCAGAACCACCCCCCACTAGCTTCGGACGGAACTTTATTTTGCAGGTCCCCAACAGCGACCTCATCGGCCTTCACTCCAGCGAATTTCGACGATGATCAGATTCTGTGTCAACAGATTGGCGCTAGAGGAAGGGCCCTGAACCTCCGAGATTTTCTTATTCTTAAAGGAGTGCTCGATGATGATTTCTCTCTTTTCTCTTCGGAGATCTCTCTTCTTTCTCACTAGAGTTATTTTCCGAAGAGAAAATGCCTCCCAGGAGAGCTTCGACTCGGCGCTCGATGGCCACCATGGCTCGATCCCATCCAAATCCGTCTGTTCCTGCTTTAGTCCCGATAGCTCAGGTTTCATCTGTACCCACGGTGGGTGTGAAGTAATTTGACCTGCTTGTCTGATAGGTCCGTGACCTCGCGGATGCAATGCGGACCATGCAACAGCCTCCGATGGCGACTCCACCAAAAAATTTGCCATTCGGATGTCAGAAATCAACCCCAGAAAAGGATACTCGGGCTAGTGTACCTGAACATGGTTCTCCTCTGGAAGAGACCTTTTCCACTTGTAGCCGAAAGCCTCCGAAGATCTGCAACCAAGATGGTGCCTTCGATCATAGATTGCGGAAGATGGACCAACGAATTGAAGAGCTTGGCCACATTGCCCCTGCTCATCATGCCGACGTCCACGCCGAACCTCCTTTCTCCCTCCGAATTATGCAAGAATCCGTTCCACCAAACTTCGAGCTCCCTCAACTTGAAAGCTACGATGGAACTTCTGATCCGATTGATCATCTGCAGGCCTTCCGTACCATGATACTACTCCACGGTGCTTCAGATGCCATACTGTGCCGAGCTTTTCCATCTACCTTAAAGAAAGTAGCTAGAAATTAGTACTCGACATTGAAGCCGAGTACGATCTTTTCTTTTGACCAGATGAGCAGTCAGTTCGTGGCTCACTTCATCAGCAGCCGACGTCCGCGTTGAGGTTTGGATTTTCTGATGAATGTCAAGCAGAAGTGGAAAGAATTCATCTGGGCTTACGTCACCCAGTTTAACGCCGCGACATTGGAGGTCCGAGATTTGGACCAGTCTGTTGCGATGGCCGCACTCAAGGACGGCCTTCAGAAAAATGATTTGCTATTCTCTCTGGAAAGAAAGTATCCCAGGAACTTCACCGATCTGCTGGCTCGGGCCGAGAGATATGTCCGCATGGAAAAAGCCTTCACATTGAAGGACGAAGAAGCCTTAAGAGAGCGACTGACAAACGATGGAGAGCTGAGCGAAGTCCGATCGTGCTCACGAAAGCAAACAGGCCCAAACTCCTCGAGCTCGTTGTCAAGAAAGTATCAAGGAAGTTCTCCCGTGGAGAGTTTCGCAGGAAAGCAGAATGAAGTTCGGCACAAGCAAGGGCAGAACGAAGTTCTCCCACGGAATGAAGTTCAGTGCAAGTGAGGCTGAACTCCACCTTGAAGCTCGTCATCGGAATGAAGTTCGACGCAAGTGAGATCGAACTCTACCTCGAAGCTCGTCATCGGAATAAAGTTCAGCGTAAGTGAGGCCGAACTCCACCTCAAACCTCATCATCGGAATGAAGTTCGATGCAAGCAAGGCCGAACTTCCGCTCGAGTATGTCACCAAGAAAGCCCCCTACAAAGATTTTACAGGAGGTGAGATGAAGTTTGGCCGCGCTCATGACCGCCCCAGGGCAAGCGAGGCTGAACTCCCTCTCGAGTATGACTCCAAGGAAGCCCCGACAAAGGGGCATGAAGTTCTCCTGCAAGTTTCACAAAGGAACGGAATGAAGTTCGGCCGCGCTTACGACCTCTATAGCGCAAGCAAGGCCCAAACTTTTTAAGCTCGCCACCAAGAAATTTCCGACAAAAGGGCGCGAAGAAGTCCCCCTCTCGAAAGATTCTGCGACTGTGCTCCCCTCAATGCTCCTCGAACTCATATTCTCACTGAAGTTGGAAATCAGCTGCCAAGGCCAGAAGGGTTACAGTCTCTCCTAAATAAGTGCGGTCGAAGCAAGTACTGTCTCTACCATCGCGACCACGGCCACGACACCGAGAAATGCATCCAGCTCCGAGACGAAATTGAGGAGCTTGTCAGAAAAGGGTGGCTGGATAAATTCCTCCGACACCAACCTGAAGTAGAAAAAGATCGATCAAGGGCGCTGCCATAGCCAGAGACGATAAGGAGGTCAACCACCTCACGATGCCATCCATATTACCCCTGGGAGGAGCTTGGTACATCGACGATCCATCATCTTCCGACGTCAAAGTCAAGAGAAGCATGCTCCAAATTACGGAGGCCAGCATGAGATGGAGGAGGTCGTCCGATCCGGAGCTTATCGTCCGAAGAAATGTAGAGAAACAATGCTACCACAACCCTAAAACATAAAATTTGGGGATGCGCTGCCAGAACTTTCTTTCAATAAATTTTTTTTCTTTCAATAATATTGTCTCCAGACGAAAACTATGCGATGATAGGAAAAAACTATTGTGTGATAGCAGGAAAGTCCTAACGTGAGCAATCGATAGATCTTTTCGAGCGCCGTCAACCTTGTTAGGAACAGGAGGAGAACCTCGTCCTAACGCGAGCAAAATCGAAGGCCTCGTTCACAAAGGATGAGACGGAGGGAGACGGACGATGGTCCGAATGTGCCCCCACAGCCTATTAGAAATAGGAGGAGAACCTCGTCCTAATGCGAGCAAAGTCGAAGACCTCATTCACAAAGGACGAAACGAGGAGAGAGGCGTGGACGACGGTCCGTATGTGCCCCCACAGTCCGTTAGGAACAGGAGGAGAACCTCATCCTAACGCGAGTAAAGTCAAAGGCCTCGTTCACCTTAGACGATATGGAGGGAGATGGACGACGGTCAAAATGTGCCCCCATAGTCCGTTAGGAATAGAAGGAGAACCTCATCCGAACGCGAGTGCCCGCATCAACCTCGGCCAAAGGAGATAAGATCTCTTTCGAGCGACGGTGCCAACCTCGGCTGGAGAGCTTCAACTTCGACTACGGCTAGAGATAAGATCTCTCCCGAGCGACCGAGTCAACTTTGGCTGGAGAGCTTCAACTTCAATCTTGGCCAGAGATAAGATCTCTTCCGAGCGGTCGAGACAACCTCGACCAGAGATAAGATCAAAGACAACCTCATCCTGAGATCAGATCTCTCCCGAGCGCCCATATTAACCTCGGCTGCTGGAGACAATGTCGCTCCGAGGAGCTTAACCTCCGACCTCGATCGCAGCGGATGAGGCCTACCTCAATCTCGATCGGAGATGAGATCTCCTCCAGACTTCAACTTCGACATCAACTTTAGCGAAAGATGAGATCTCTCCCGAGTTTCGATCTGAACCAGCATGGAGATCAGAAGAGAACTTCGACAGTCGTCTTTTCTGCACTCCCTTCTTTTGAGTTTTGAATTCGAAAGTGGGAGGACTATTATTGGGGATAAACTCCACTCCTGTCGAAGTCAAGTTCGGTGCCCAGCCTGATACGACTAGTAGCCATGGAAGAGCTTCAACGGACGGATCTTGATCGAATTATTACAGTCGATCGAACTGCTTAACGATCGAGCTCCTTCGGACTCCTAGTAGCCGACCGAACTGCTTAGCGGCTGAGCTTCTTCGGACTTCCAACGATCGGATTTTAGCCGAACTTCTCAACCGCTGAACTTCAGTCGGACTCTCGCGAGGGCCGAACTCTCTCCGCATCCAGACGCTTGCGAAAGTCGAACTCCTTCCAAGCTTTCTCTTCGATCGAATTCCTTCAAGAGCCAGACTTCTCCCAAATAATCGATCGAACTCTTCTACAAGTCCAAACTTCTTTGGATGAACTATCGCCATCAGTCTGCCACAGACGATGAGATCGGACGACATGACCGCCACAGCGACACCACTCTCTTCATAATCAGCTCCATGCGGCCCATGACCGGCCAGTATGGCTGTCACTATCCATCTGACGATGCCTTTCTTTCCGTACCGAACTCCATGCGGTCCCAACAGCTCGCTATCAGACGGCATGGCCATCACCATCAATTAAGTTTCGCCTATAAAAAGGACCCTCTAGATACGCTAATCTCTCGAATCTTTGATCTCTAAGCTCTCCTCTTCTTCTCCAAGCTTCGAAACTCATTTTCGAGCACTCCATTCCTGTTGGTCAGAGCTGACTTGATCGTCGAAGGGTCCTACCAGAGCCACCCCCCATCGGCTCCAGATAGGACTTTATTTTGCAGGTTCTCGATGGCGATCTCATCGACCTTCACTCTAGTGGATTCCGACGATAACCAGATTCTGTGTCAACACTATACGTGATAGATAATGCTACTGCTTTTCTCATTTTTTGGATAGTATACCTATCCCTCTTGGGTCATGAGTAGTGAACCGTCATTATTGGACTTCTTCACTAATAGTCCTGCCTTCTTCTAATAGCTCTCAACTCCTACGATCTATTTATTAATTATTTGATCTTGCATCCTTGGTATATCAATATATACTTTTAGTATTTTAGTCTGTACCTCTTTTGGTGTATTAACCTTTAGATTATAGTCGGTCTAGATGTAGTGAAAAATAATGCATGTTCACATCCTATCAATCGATGATGGGGAGGGTGATATATATCTGATATTATATCTATCAGCCAAATATTGAACTTGGATAATATTCAACTTGGCCAATTTGAAGGCCATGGAGGATTTAGTATGGATAAGAATCAAACTTGAGCAGCAAGTAAAAACTATATATGGAGGATCTAGTGGAGATAAAATTCTTCATGATGTTTACGCTTTAATACATAGATATGATAGAAATAATTAAACATATTATCTTCTGGCATATAGAGTTGGCGTGCATGATTGCTGATGTCAAAGAGATGGTGGTATTCACTATGATGTTTGCCTCCTAGCCCTCAAGGTAGGGATAAGCTATAATGTAGATAATTTGAGCTACTACCTCTCATCTATCATTCTAAGAAGATGATTGGTTCTAAGGATGGATTCTTATATCAACACGTGATTTCATGATATTTCTCTTACCAGCCATTTGCCAACTAAGATGGTTGAAGCCTATCTTGGGCTTGCATATTGGTCTAATATATATTGGCTAAAATATTATCGATTATCTCTTTGGTCTAATCAACTCTTATATTTGCTTATAGGGTTTCTTCCTCATTACTTGATTGATAGATTCTGAGGGCCTCATAAGATATGGTTCACCTTTTTCTTTCTGGTAAGTTGAATCTTGATAATTAGGTTTATTACAAATCCTAACATTTTCATGATATAATAATCGATGAGTTAATTTATCCATCAAAAGATAGAATCGGCTAATTTTATCATAATGTATACCAGAATGCGCTAAGGCTTACAATACCAATACTCAACAATAAAAATTAATCTTTTAATATATTTTAATATTAAAATAAACATGCCATGTAGCACTATATATGTGACCTTAACATAGTGGCCACTTTCTATGTAACTGCTTTATTGATTTGCTTATGCAGTGACATGATGACAAGTTGACAACTATGCAAATGTCCCACCTGATATGCCAAAAAGAACTTGTTTGCTTTTCTTGTCCTATGTGGATAGACCAAAAAACTTGTTGGCTGAGGCGTTAAAGTAGCCAAAAAAAGGATAATTTAAGGGACGATACGATGTCAACATGGTTTAGGTCCCTTGGCCTTCAAGAATTTTCATCATTTTCAGACCATTACTTGAGGAAGATAAAAATGGATGTGAGTATAGTGCTAGGCTATAGTAGAAGAGTGTCATGCTAGGTTGTAGTATAGGAATATAGTGTTGAGCTATGGTAAGAATATAGCACTACTATAATAGAAAACTAAGTTATATCTAGTACTAGGATAAATAACTAAAGCAATAATAAAGATAAAGATAAAGTAATTAGATTAAATTTTAAAGGATCCTCTACAAAATATAATTTTATTTATTTATACTAATATATAATAATTACTCTCAACAACAAAAATGGACCAATCTGACCATTGCTTCTTCTATTTGATCTCAATTCCTATGGTTCTGATAACTACTATTGATCATCTTCCTACTATGTATATATATATATATAAGCATGACTATTTTATAACTATCAAATTGATGGTCATATCTTATCAGTATTGAATTCATCATAATATAGCTTATGTTGGCTATCTTCTATCATTTAGCCTACAATATAGCTCTTTTTGTTCTTCTTAGAAATTTAAGACTGGTATGATTATCTCGATATTCAATCAGTCAAAAGCTTAAGACTTGATTATTCTGCTCGTATTTTTACTTTAAGATCAAATCTCTGTTTGGTCTATGTTTGCACCCTTAGTATAATTTTACAAACAAATTCTACCACTTTTAGTAAGAATCATATGATTCTTATCTATTTTAATTCTATCATCTTAATTCATATGACACTTGCTTCTGACCATCGATTAGATTCTTAAGATATGGTGTAAACATGTATGTTAAACAAAACTATTATACTAAGATTTTATTTCATAATTATAATTTCATGCATATATAATGTCTAAAATCAAAGGACAATCTATGTTTATTAGTTGTATTAGCCTAAAACTATCTTTTTTGCATGAATAATGAGAATTTGACTGTGAAATATACTATGGTTAGATCATATTTATAGAAGATTGTTTTGAACAATAAGATGAATAAAGTATTTAAACAATGAATAATAATAATTCCAATAACTTTTATTTCTATTCATCCTTAAAAAAAGAAAAACTAATTTGATCTTGAATTTTTATTTTTTGTAAATCATGATTTTAGATATCATATAACTAAATTCTTTAGTTTAGATAAATGGAAGAAAACTAATATTATTTATTAATTTATAAATCATGAATTAAAAAGAAAACACAAATATTTCATTATAAGAATGATCCTTTATAATGCATTTAATTCTTTTGGATCACATGTTGCATTTTTTTACCACATGCTATTTAGAGACTTAAAGGATTATTAGCAAAGTATCATATACTTTATCTTCCAATTCTCATGCAAGGCTAAGAAAACAATATTTTGAATGATTATATCTAAATTTTAGATCCTAAAGTTTAAATAATATTGTTTATTGAAGGATTACTAGATTATCAATATGATTACTTGTTTGTGCGGATTATGTGCTAACATGCATGCTTTTACTTTGTTGGCCATATGCTTGATGAATGGCACACCTTGAGCCTAGTTGTGCATGTTTCATCAATGGATTACTTAGAGGCCATTTGGTTGGGGATAATATGGCATGTAAAAATAATTTTTATATCAGATTATCATGTTTGGTATGAAAAGTGAAAGAAAGAGATGGTAAAAAATTTAGTGGGCTCCATGCTTATTTTTCAGAGAAAGATGGTAAAATAAATATCATGGGGGTTGGTATTTGACAAATTTTTGAATGGTGGTAATCTATGTTTGACAAAAATATCTCCAATAAAACTGCATATGTAATCATTGACTTTATTTTAATGCCCTTCAAATTTTATTCAATAAAAAATTTTATAAAAAAATTAAGACGGAGATGACATTACGCAAAGGATCATGTGATTATAGTCATCATATAAAAATTAATTGAAGATGATAATACTATTTTAGTATTAAAAAAAATTTATATTGAAGGATATATTTATAAATTTTGTCATATTTTCATGTAGGATTATCTCCAATTAAATGTAATAATCTTTTTTTGGAGTAATTTTTTCATCAACTAAATATAGTAAAATTTTTTTCCTCCATAATCATTTTTTAGGTAAATAATTTTCATGAATTATCAGATTATCTCATAATCTGACATACTCCAACCAAATGAATCCTTAGAGTATGTAGATAGAAGAGCACTTAGATTATACAGAGTGAGTGAAATATAAGAGGCCAATTACAATGGACATCCATGTATCACAGGATGGTTGAGAAGATGCAGAACCATTAGATTGTTTGGATTGTTGCTTGATTTATTGAACGAGCCTTGCTTCATCATGTATCGTTACACTATACATAAATAGTTATGATTGCATAATTGAACTTTGAGATTACTACTAAACTCGCAAATAGCGATGGTTGCATAATTGGACTCGGAGTGCATTCTTGAACTAGAGAGGATCCAAGATCTACATCGAGAATTTACTACATTCAGACACCATGAAATAGATATATCATGAGTTGTGAGTCTTGACAACAAGCTAGACATCTAGTCTTTAGTATGTTTAATAAGTTATTAAACATTTCCATTGACCTATTAAACCAAGAAGCAAACACCCTGCGACAACATCCTCTACATGCCCTCCATGCTATATTCTTGTTCACCGGGTCTCCCTCTAAATATAGTTTCCAAAGGACATCCCTCCAAAGTAGTCCCATCTTCTATCCCTTGAAGGGCCGAAGAGGCCCATAAAAAACAAACATAAAAAGCTATCAGCAAACCCTATTCAACTTGCAACAAATTACTCCACATGACGGTTGGATCCTAGGTAGAAAAAAAAATCATTAGTAGTAGGTCCAAGGCAAGCAGGGTTGCAAACAGGACCATATCGGAGTCAAGGACCAAAATTAAAGCTTAAATCATTATTTACCACCCTGCCTGTAGCACTGACCCCAGTTACCGTGAGGTTTCGAGCTAGTAAGGAAACATCATGTCCTGTTATAAGGCACACAATTATAATCACACATTGACTCCCCCTACGTATATTAACGTTTAAAGTTGCGGTTCATCATATGTTTGATGGTGTTAATAATACCGTGGGACCCATGCAAACATATGGAGGAGGGCCATCCTATTCCATGATAACGAATAAATTAATCGGAAACCTTTTCACCTCCCCGAGTCCCCATCTCCACCCATTTGTCCACCCACTTCACCCCATCCTCTGCTGAGGTCGAGGTCGACGTCGACGTGGAGTCCCATTGGCTCTCATGAATTCTTCCCACTCTCTCTTCAATTCAGCTCCCATTATAGGAAACCTGTACTTCCATCATCAAACATTAGCCAACTGGCTGGTTCCCGGCTCAGCCGGTAAAGACTGGCGGGCCCCACCGAAGGTTGCGCCGTCGCCGGTGCCATCCCGCTCTCCCGGAACCGGCTGGTGCCGGTCAGAATAACGAGGAAAGCGATCCAGTCACGGTCTAGCCTCGCATCGGACCGCTCTCGTCCACCAATACGGGGAACCCTTTCTTTCTCTCCATCTCCTGCCCTTGAGATTTTCCCCGGCCGCTTCTTGGAAAGTATTAAAATAAGAAAGAGAGAGAGGGCGCTGAGGCCGTAAATAGAAAAAAGAAAAAAAAAGAAAGAAACATAGGAAAAAATAATAAAAATAAACAGAGGAGGCGGAGAAGGGATTATATTATCTCTCCCTCTCTTTCTTCTCTCCTCTGCCCTTTCCTAATTTAATTTCTCTTCCTCTTCCTCGGATTTTATTTCCACTTCCATTGCTATTTCTATTCCTCTCTCCTCCTCCGCTTGCGCGAGCGACGTGGGATTCGTTCACGGAGGCCGGGAGAGGGATCGAGGAGAGATCCAAGAAAAGGGAAAAAGCTAAACTCTTTCTCTCTCTCTGCCTTATAATTCGTTCCTTGGTTCCGATCCGACACGCCGTCGATACGGCCGAGAGATTCCATCAGTTTCGGGCTCGAGCCGCGGCGGCTGAGATGAATTCCAGCCGATTTTGTCTATAAATCGGGCGGTAGGGCTCCGCGACGTCGAATGCTCGCCCCGCATCGCGCCGGTAGGCAGCCGCGAAACCCCCGTTCCTATCTTCCCCGCCGCTCGCCATGGACGTAGACGCTTCTATGTCGACGGAATCGGACCACGATCCGGCCGCCGCCAACGACCACGACGATCCCTCGTTGTCCTCCGCCTCCTCGCAGGCGACGGAAACGGTGCCGCCGCAGGAGCCGCGGCAGCCGCCGCCGCAGCAGCAGCCCGCCGCCGCCGCCGGCCCGCGGCCCGCGCCGACCTACTCGGTGGTGAACGCGATCATCGAGAAGAAGGAGGACGGGCCTGGGTGCCGGTGCGGGCACACGCTGACCTCCGTGGCTGCCGTTGGGGAGGAGGGTACGTCCGGGTACATCGGGCCGAGGCTGATTCTTTTCGGCGGCGCCACCGCCCTCGAGGGCAATTCCGCTGCCCCGCCGTCCTCCGCCGGGAGCGCCGGCATTCGTATGTGCTCTCTCTAATCCTCTAATTGCTCTTCTTGTTTGAAACCCTAATTTCTAGTCCCTTATTAGAAAGATTTAAAGAAGCTATTTTTGCTATGCTTGACTTCATATCTTGCGATCAAGAAAGATATCCGAGTAAATTCTGGTAAGCATTCATCAAAAAAAAATTAGGGGAAAGTGAGATGGAAGAGTACTGAGTTCGGCTATTGGATTGAAAATTAGGTCTTTTGTGTACATTGTGGGCTGCTGTATTTATTGATCTGTGAATTTCTAGACTTGAAGGCTGCTTTGTCGTCCAATTGTTATGTTTTTTGTGATTGCAGGTCTTGCGGGTGCAACTGCCGACGTCCATTGTTATGATGTGTTGTCAAATAAATGGACAAGGTAAGCTCATAAAAGGATTTTAGCAATTAGCTGCTATATAGAGCATAATTTAGTATCGGCTTATGCTTGATGTTCATTGACGTAGATACATGATAAATGATATCAAACTATCTGGCTTGGCTGGACCTTAGTTTCAAGTATAGTTTCTCTTCCATCGTGTTTTTGGGTTTTGTTTAACTGGAAATTACTTCTACTAGAAGAACAAACAGTATGAGGAACTAACATTTTGTGCAGTTTTTAACGAACTTGATGCCTCAAAAGCGTTTGGCATCCACATCTGTGGTGTGATGAAGTGCTATAATATGTTTTCAGGTTGACACCACTGGGGGAACCTCCGTCACCAAGGGCTGCACATGTTGCAACTGCTGTGGGTACCATGGTGGTAATTCAGGTACTTGCATAGCTAATAACCTTGGAAAGATCATCTCTTTATGTCAAAGTTTTATTATCCAAGCTAAATATTTGTGGATCCTTAGATGTAAACTTCTTTTAGCTGATTACTTTCTCGTGATGCCATCAGGGTGGAATTGGCCCGGCTGGTTTGTCTGCCGAGGATCTTCATGTTCTGGACTTAACGCAACAGCGACCACGATGGCATAGGTTGTGATCATATTTAAGCAACCAGATTCCGTATTACTATATTATAACTGTAGTAATCAGTATTGAGATTGTTTTCGCATGATTGCAGGGTTGTTGTCCAAGGACCTGGCCCCGGACCACGTTATGGACATGTGATGGCTTTAGTGGGGCAAAGGTTTTTGTTGACTATTGGTGGAAATGATGGTAAGCTTTTCCTTTTTCTCCTTGTTCATGCGCATATGAGCATGTCATCATTACGAGCAAAAATTAGATGCTTTCAGCATTTTCTGCTAATGTGAATGAGTTTATGAAGTTTAAACTATATTTTCAGGGAAGCGACCTTTAGCTGATGTTTGGGCCCTAGACACTGCTGCCAAGCCCTATGAGTGGAGGAAGTTAGAACCAGAGGGTGAAGGCCCACCTCCATGCATGTGAGTGTTC
Organism: Cocos nucifera; assembly: GCA_006176705.1. Classification (NCBI taxonomy): domain Eukaryota; kingdom Viridiplantae; phylum Streptophyta; class Magnoliopsida; order Arecales; family Arecaceae; genus Cocos; species Cocos nucifera. Next base: position 112,361 of record QRFJ01004479.1, read on the forward strand.
TCAGTGAGAGTTTATTTTTCTCTCCAGTAAGAAAATGTCTCGTCATATCATTTAATTTCATGATCATGTAGTTGTTTACTTTAATTAAATTTTCTGGCCTTTTAGTCTATGTACATGGCTTCTTGTTGATCATGCTGTACTGCCAGCATGATGACAAGAACAAACTTTAGGTCCTTTCTGCTGTCTCTAGATATGTCAGTTTGTGATGGCCAAATGTGCCAGTCTTGCTTGTTTGAGATCTTTCTGGAATTTTGTTATTTAAAAATGCAGGCCACTGAAAAAGTTAATTTCTAATTTTTCTGTCATGGAATACAGACAATTTTGTCGGGTTTCCTAAAGCTACATGATGGTTGTATTTGTTATCTTAGTGAGAAAATTATTTTGTTCCATGGTCCAGCTATGTTCTCTGGTAATTCTGATCCATGTTGTTAAGGTCATAGATTATAAGAGGGAGTAGGATCGAAGTTAAATAAGAAATGTAAAAATCAAAACTTGAGTCAACTATGAGATAGATTAATTAAGAATGACAAGCCATTTTTGTACCAACTCTAGTTTCCACCCTCATAAGTCCATATATAGCATGTCTAATGAAAGACGCATCATTTCCAACTGTTCAAGATGCTTAGGTAACATCACTCCAAATATGTCCAGTCAAATTTTCTTTTATCTAGAATTGTTTATAAAAATAATCAAATTTCAACGAATGGTCATAAAATTACATATATTTGCTTCTTGCTTTTGACTTCACAAACTCAAAAAATCCCTCCTTCCCCCGACATTTAGATGCTAAATACCTCACTAGATTGCTAATTTTGTGCACTTGAGGATTATTATGATAAATAAGTAATTTCTAAAAGCTAGTCATTCTGATAAATTATAGAAAATAGTCTTCCATGTGATGTAATATGTAGATAAGATGATCAATTTGGATTTTATGATCCAAGGGGTTGTTGACCCATTATATGGATTTAAGTCTTATGATCCTAAAAGATCCTAATCCCAGGATATAAACCTGAATTGATAAGGCTATTCTAATCCAGATCATAAGATCTGGATCATGGATTACAAGATTTTAGTAACAACAACTCTGATGCCTTTTGGTATATTCTCAAGTTTAGTTTTCTTTTGAATTTAACTTATGTAATCTTGAAATGTGATTTTATAATTCTCATACTTAGTATTTTATTTTGGGTCTGATTTGGTGTTTTATTGATTTAAGATCCAGTTTTCTTCTTTGGCAAATATCTCATGCATCTATTGATGATTTTTAGAAAATGGAGAAAAAAATATTGTGGGTTTGGTGTATCTTTATATATTTTAGATTTTTGTTAGTTTCATGGCATGTAGGTCCTCTCTATGTTGTTTTCAATTTTTTTTTGCTGCTTCATAAATAATGGTAGCTTTTTGGTGAACTATAGAAACCAAGATTTGCCGTATTGATCGGTTCCATATCTTACCATACGTACTGTACTAGTATTGAACCAATATGTAGTCTTTAACCATACTGACACTCGGTATGTCTCGCTATCTCGTATCGTACCATGTATTGACACTATAATAAGATGATATCGATATGGGATTCCATATCGAGACAGCGAAACTTGGTAGAGACTACTCATGATCACGCTTAGAAATAGCGCATATTTTCTTATATTTGTTTCATGGTAATTCAAGTTGCCATTAATGGCATTTGGCAATATTATCGATCATTGACATTATGATTTCGTGGATTAGAGCTATCAGTTGACTTATCTATATAACTAAAAGTTTTAGAGTATCAATCAATCTATAATTCCCCCTTGCTCCTGGCTTTTACTAATACTATCATTCTTTTAGAGTATTTTGAACTATTAATGTACCTTTGGTTTCTTTCTTTCTTGCCTGCAATAGCTTTTTGGAGTCTTGGATGTTCAATTGTTTAAGTAGTGGTACTATAGGAAATATCTTGTGCTTTTTTTTTTTGTATTGGGTGGGGGTGGGGGGGGGAGGTGTGGGGGCAAATTTTTCAGAATGTTTTCATCTTTTGCCATGATGGGCTTCTGCTTTATTTATTAGTGATAACCCTGTTGAGTTTGATGTTGGCACCACGATCAAAACTGTCTTATTTTTTTACATAGGTGAGGTTTTTCATTCCTTGAACGATTGATAGCAAGTAGTAAAAGAGGTCCAATGCAAACATGCGCCTAATATTCCATCTCCCATTGTGATGTCCACAATATCTAGCTCTATTCCTTTGCATCGTGGAGTGAGAGTAGTAACATTTCCACATTTTCTAGTTATGCTCAAAGTATAAAACTAGGATGCCTAGGTCCATTCAGATGACTCAAACTTATCGTTGTATACTGATTGTTTTGCATACTGCTTAACACTAAATTCAGGTTGCAAGTAAATCTATTTATTTTGCATATTTCCCTTGATGAATTCATGAGATGAATACATGTTGCACTTTTTCTTTATTACTCCATTTTTATTATTTTATCGAGCTTCTTCACCTTCTCTTTATGCTGGGTGACTAGGTAAAACTCTTTGAGATTGTAGAACCCTTCATTTGTTAAGTAATCTCTTTAGTTGATTTTTACATCCTAGAAAATTTAGTTGGCACATTAATTTGAGCCACATTTGTTGGACTCTAATTCAGTAGTACTGTGCTAGGGGGTGCTTGACGTTGCTTGTACTTTTCAGAAAGTTATTTCCAAGAAGCATTTCCATTTGAAGTTCTGAAACAAAGTTTACTTATTTGTATATTCGGCATTTGGTGATCACATATTATAGAATTATATTTTGTGGATGGGCTTACCATATTTGAAAATCAAGGAGCAAGCTCACAGGAGGAGATGCAAGAAGCTTGTTTTCATATCTTCTCCATAGAGTCACCTTTTGACTTGTGCTTCTTTAAGAAACACTTCCCAAATAAGGTTACCAAATAGTTGGGCATGTTTAGTCTTGTTTAAAAATGTAATTTTCTAATTTCTTAGAGTATTTATTGAAAAAAAGTTTGGTAACATTATTTGAAAGTGCTTCCAGGAGAAGTGAAATCAGAAAAAACACTTTTAGGAGAACCTAGAAAATCTAGCTTCTAGTTTCTACTTCTGTGAGAACTGTCCAAAAAAATAGAAGCAATGGCAAACATGCCCTCATTTTTGTCGAAAAGCGCCTTTTTTTTATACCATAGAAGTCTGAAAAGCACTTTTCCTTAGCAACACTAGAAACACCATTAGTTGGAGGCATAATAGTAATGTTTAATTGAAGACGCTGCAAACATAGGGCTGTGGTGTGGATATATATGGAAACAGTCAAATTAAAATTCAGATTGAAATGAAAATGACTAATGTGATGGACTTAGAAAGGATAGAAGTGTGGGCCTTGAGCTAAGATTGAATTTGAAATAGGGAGGGAAATAACGTATGGAAGTAAAAGTAGAAAGAAGAAAGGTGGAGAGTGATATTTTATATCAAATGTGGAAAAAAATTGTGTATTTGAAATGGAAAATGAAATATGAAAAGACATAATGATCATGGAAGTAAAAGAAGAAATTAAAAATAAAGAGGATGATGATAGTTAGGGTGGGGTCTAAAAATCAAGGCCAAAATTAAATTTGGGATAGATTTGTTCAGATAATAGCTTGGCTGGAAATGTGAGTAAATAATTTGCACACGTAGGACTCATCTGGTTCACGGGAAGAACTTTTCTTTCCAGGAATTAACTTCTCAGGAAGTAACTTCCTCGGAAGTTATTTCCTAGGAATAGGATTTTGGTATGTTTAGTTGATCAGGGAAAAGTAATCTATTGAAAGATGGCTTATATTTGGTTGAGTACCTATTTTTCTAGAAAGACTGTGTAGAATACCCATTATATCCTTAATAGGTGTAAGACCATATATTTTTGCTTCTAAACTTTATATAAATAATAATATTATATTTATATTAATATAAAAATAAAATTAATATATTATAATATAATATTAGATCATAATAATTTATTATATTAATATAATACTAATATATATTATATTATGTTAATATTTTAATATAATAAATTTATTAATATCTTAAAAGTATAATATTATATTAATATAAACATTGATATATTAATATAAATACTATATTAATATTAATAAAATATTATATTATTATAAATATTAAAATATAATAAATATTATAATATTAATATTAATATTATTTTCATATAAATATTAAGATAATATTAATACAATATATTATTATTATTATTATTATTATTATTATTATTATTATTATTTAGTATTTCATCCTAGCCATCCATGATATTTTATAAAATCTTAGCCGTAGATCTTAAAAGAATATTTTGGGAAAGCAAAAAAGTACCATCCAAGATTTTACATACTGGTTTCGGACATTGTGCCGATTGTTGGTCGGTACGATACTATACCGGTCCGTACCATACCATATCGGTCCGTACTGACAATAAAAAAATTTTAAAAAATTCTATCCAATGGCCAAAAGAAAAGAAAAATGGGCCAAACCGGACCGTACTGTATCGAACCATACTCGAATCGACATAACCGAAAAACTGGCCGGAACCGTCTCGGCTCCTCGTTGGTTCGGCTCGGTTCGCCCTGTACTGGTCGGTTTGGTCCGATATAGTAAACCATGGTGCCACCACTTTCCATGCCATGGGAAATGCCAAAATCCACCTCCTCCATGGGTTTCTACTTTCCATGAAATGTGGAAAGTGACTTTCCATGGGAAGAGCTTTTTCCATTCACTCTTCTTTTAAAATTCCAACCAAATAAAAGGCTCCCTCTTCACTTCCCCTCTTCCCCGCCCCCCACTTCCCATGGACCAAACGAGTCCATAGTGTATAATTGTATATAGATTATAGAGTATATGTTTATATCATGCTTCTATAGGGTAGTGTGGTGTCCCATTATCGTGAGTGTTGGGAAGGGATGAGTTGGGAAATGGGTTGGGACAAATAGGACATCCACTGTCCTAAGTGTCAAGATGCGGGATGCCCCTTTCCATGGAAAAATTGGGCTGGCTCTGTTTTATTTGGAAAAATTAGGCTGGCCCTGTTTAAAATCTTGGTCTATATAATATAGATAAAAATCTTTAATAACAGACCCTGGCCATCCATTCATTTGAAATGGAAGGCCATGATTAAGACCTCATATTACCTTATAGCCATTACATTCCTAATTGCTTTTCTTCCATTATATCTTTCCCTTCCTTTAATCCGCTTCATTTCTTTTTGCCTTGTGTCCATTCTTCTTCTAGTTTTTGTATATCTTCTCCTTGCCTTCCCTTTGCACCCTTTTTCTTCCTCCACTCCCTTCTCCACCTCTCTTTTTTCCTTTTCTCAACTCGCCTTTGTCCACTCCCCTCCCCACCTCTTCTTTTTTGATGGCAGGATATCTAGGTCATTGAAGTACTCAAATCTTTGATGGACCCTATATTCCTTACAACTTGTGTCCCTAGTCATCTCAATATCTTCCATATCTCATTCAGCTCCCTGACCCTTGTTCTTTTAATGACCCTGAAAAATGTAATAACCCTGATGCTCTGGGTGAGTGACTCCCCCTAACTTTCTCTTTGTTTACATCCTCATAATTTGATTAATTTCTATATGTATCTGACCTGTTTCATGGCTCAACAGATTAAAATCTTCTACTTAGTTTGTCATGCAAAGAAATTCCCAACAGTTCAGTGGATGATGGCTTTACAATCATTCATCAAATATTCCCCCTGCCTGATTCAACAGGCATAACATATGATGGGACCACAATCATTAATCAAATATTCCTCTTGTATCCAAATATTTCTTGGTTCATTGGTTTACATCCATCCTTTGTGCGGTTCCTACACTAATGCGCTAAATGCTAGTTGGTGGTCCAATAGATAATCATGGGGCTTGAGCTGGACCTCTGATATGGTGCTTTTCTTTTGTGTTCTATGAAGGAAGCCTCCGGATAAGGTGTGAAAGACCATCTCTGTCATGCCATCTTGCTTGTTGTACCCAATACAACAGAAAATGAGAAAAGCATAAAACAAAGTCTTAAAGGCACATTGACATCCACATATAATAACCATTACCATGTATGGGATGAGATGGACACCGAAGTAGAGACGTGGAAGAAAGTGGGCAAAACCGAAATGCCTAGCAAGACAAGGAAGTGCAATTGAACCAATATAAGTCAAAGCAAAGAGAAATATTCCTCTAATGCTTCAACAATAGCTATAGATAATTTGGATCTGTTTATCTGATTTTCCATGATAATACGATGCAACTATTTGCATATATTGACCATGGCATGAATATCACTTTTAAATTGAACAACCCATTGTTAGCACTGTTTTTGAAGGTGCAAATTGAGGTGATGAAAGATATTGATGCTTGTTATGAAATGAACGTGATTCTAGTGTGTGTTGCTTGTATATAGTATCCTTCCACTGCCATGCTACCCATGAATATACCAGACAGTTTGTTAGCAGTTAATTCAATTCATTTTATGTTGCCATCTTGAAATAACTTTTTCTACACGTTTTATATTTTCTTTTTGGATTGTTAATGCTTTAGTTTTAGTTATCAAAGTTCTCTAATGTTCTTAGCATCCTCCTTATAAAAACTCATTACTTAGTGTTTGTTTTCAGGTATGCAACTGCAAGTGCACGCTCTGACGGTCTTCTTCTGCTATGTGGAGGGAGGGATGCAAACAGTGTGGTGAGTCAAAAGGTTACATTAGGGAATGATAACTGTATCAAAAGGTGTTGTTTTCTAGTAGTTCAAAAGCAACAAGATTTGATATCGATCACCATTATTGTTAATAACATTTGTGGTATATGAGAGTTATTTCGATATCACTCTTTATTTTTTGTCTGTTTAAGAGTTTGAATTATGTTAGTATATCACTGTTTTTTAGGGCAGTATAACCGGTCTTGTAAGATATTCGGTCTTCTCAGGTATCTGATTTTCTACCATTTCTTTAACATTTTACATGCAAGCTATAAGTTTAACTAATAGACTAACCTATCGCACTATAAGTTTGGTGCTATTCTTCTTCATATTCTTCTCTCTGTGTATATTAATGTTTCTCCTAATGTTTATTTCTTGCTCATAGATAGTCAACAAATGGACTGTATTTCTTTTGTATATGTTTGGAGAGCTTAGTGGTAGATTGTGTTACCTTTAAAGATGTCGATGAACATGTATTATTGCAGTTGAAATGTGGAATTCTTTTTGATGTGAGTACCTGTTGACCTTTTCCATTTGAGACCTGAGGATATGAGTGAGTTCTAAGGGGCAATTTCAGAGTCCATCTTTTCTGTTTTTGTCCCGTGTACTGGGAAATGAAGGTTACTGAGCATATGATAGTTATAGCACTAAGGAGGATTTTTTTTCTATTGACAGTAGTTGATGGTCATACACTGATTGAGGATGAGGTGGGTTAACTAGATGGATATGAGGCTTCTGAGGCTTTTCCACAAAGTATCTTCCTTTTGCTTGGTGGAGGGCTTTTGTGTTTGGAAAATAATTATTGAAAGGGTTCATGTTAGGCACGATGAGTAAATATGGATTATATTGCTTGAGCGCAGGCATGGATGCCTGTATAGGGCATTTGGTATAAGGTTTCATTTCTTCAGACTCCAGGAGAAAAGAAATCAATCACATAATTATGAACACTTGAATATGTTAAATATATGCATATGTGATGCATCGATAGCAGACTTAATTATGTATATAGTGCCCAGAAAATAATAATAATCTAGTGATGAATCATATATCATGCTGCCGAAATTCTTTTTCAGCTGATAATTTAATTAATGAAAAAGCTATCATTAGTTATGTAAAAATATGAGTGAATTTGATACTTCTATGGTCAGGTTTAATTATGTATATAATGTTTAGAAAATAATAATAATCAAGGGACAAATTATATATTATTCTGCCCAAAATCATTTTTCAGTAGATAATTTAATTAGTGAAAAACGTATCATGAGTCATGTAAGAATATGACAATCAAACTCAAAAGGAAGTTCACTTTCAAGGCTAAAGTAAACTATCAAATTATAGATCTTTTTCCTAAAACAGGGCTGTCTACATGCTTGTTCTGTTTCTTTCTTTTTTTTTTTGGGTTCATTTTATATTCTTTATATATTAGCAGTTAACGGGTAGTCATGTGGCAACTATGTTGCAAATCAAGGAAATGCAGTTTTCAAACTCATGTCTTTCAGGAAAGTGCAAATATTGCTCATTGAACAAGTTGATTGTGAGCTACCAAGATATTGTGCTCACTCTAATTAGGGGAATGCATGAAGGTGCAAGCAGTTTGAGTGAGATGTAAATCTTCCAGTCGGCAAGGGCTCATGTTGCACAATATGAAGGTTAAATAATTCTCTATTTGGGTAATTAGTTAAAAGCAAGGTTTGCCATATCATTCGGTATTGGTGCATACCAATTGGATTGTACCATACCTATACCAAACCATTATATAGCATGGGGGGCATACTGATATTCAGTATGCTGAACCAACCCCCATATTGGGCATACTAATACTGTAATAGAATGGCATCGGTATGGGTTCGATACTCAGATGGCGAACCTTGTTTAAAAGACTTGAAGTTTTTTAAACTGATGCATTTGCCTTAGATCCCTTTGGATGCTGGCATTTGAAGAAACATAATAAGTACTGAAAACAATCATGCGGTGTTTATTTGTTGGCTACACCCCTTTGTCATGTCAATGAACCATCTATTCTAAAGCTAAATAAGCCTTGTTGCATATTTGCGAAGGATCTGTATCTGTTATTACCCATTGTGCTATATATAATTTATTTGTTGACATTATTGAATGTTTATGTTGATTAAATATCATGTTTCACAATTCCTTTTTTTAAAAAAATATGGATACTGATTCACATGATTTTCCCCTTTTAACTTGTTTATAGCCCCTATCAAGTGCATATGGTCTTGCAAAACATAGGGATGGACGTTGGGAGTGGGCCATTGCTCCTGGTGTCTCTCCATCTCCTAGATACCAACATGCAGCTGTAAGACTTCTCCCCTGGTACATTTCTGCCAATTCTTTTTATACATCATATGTAGTTTAGTTATCGTAAACGTCCTATTGTTGTAGGTTTTTGTCAATGCTCGACTTCATGTATCTGGAGGGGCTCTTGGTGGTGGGCGTATGGTAGAAGACTCATCAAGCATTGCAGGTAGTTTGTTGTGTTTGAGGTTGTTTTGCAAATGGATAGTTAGATAGCCAACCTGAAAGTTGGGTTTTTACTGTAACTTGACATTGGTTCTCTGTTATCATTTACTAGTGAAAACTGAAATGTTCTACTAGCTGCCTATGGTTTGAACAATATGTTTTTCCCCTATATATCTTTATTGTTAAGCAAAAGTGTTTTAAAGAGAAAAGGTAAAGTGTCCTAAGGTGATACATTCATCTCTTCTGGTTAGATGAATTAGAAGAGGGTACTAATGCTATCTATGTGCTGGTTTAACATGTGTATATCTTAGCATTGAGTGATGAAGTACAGCCCATGATAAATAATTGGGGAGATCAAATCTTGACCTTTATCTGGATCTAGTGTCATGTCCTATCCAATGGATTTTAATGTTTATTAGAAAACAATGATCTCAAACCTCATTTTTATATGGTATATAGGTGCAGTGGTAGCATAAAGCAAAAAAATCTTTTTTCTTTTGTGAAGATAGAAAATCTACTTTTTGGGGCTTCAGGTTGGGCTCCCAGGCCCAAAAACTTTCACACGATGAGGCTCAAACCTACACAAGCCTGCTTAAGGTCCAAATAGGCTTAACCTAAATCGAGCCGGAGTAGGCCCAACCCAAGCATGAGCTCAACATTGTGTAGATTTGAGGGCTGGATCTCTCAATAGACGGTGGTGGAGCAGATCTTGGCGTGGCAAGAGAGAGGGAGGAGATAGATAAAAGGGATGGGATGGGGTGTTGGGGTGGGAAAAAGGGAGTGAGAGGCGGAGACGTGTGGGCATTGGGGAGAGAGATATAAAGAAAGCAGATTTGGAAACGGGTGTTGGTTGCTAAAGGGTGTGTGTGTGTGTGTGTGTGAGAGAGAGAGAGAGAGAGAGAGAGAGAGAGAGCGGACTGGCCTTGGTGAACTTTGAATCGGGTGGTTGGGGTATAGAGCCGTAAGCACTTGGGGGGGTTGCATGGGGGTTGAAAGAGGACATGCTCGTCCGCTTCATAGTTGGGTATGATATTCTCGTGGATTGTTGGGGTCAACATTTTGAGGGCCTTTTTCTTTCCAAAATGTTTATATGTCGGGATCTTTACTGAAAGACGATAATACTATACTACAACAATTTGAAGAAATCCGCCTTAGACTATAATTTGAATTAACTAGTTGTGTTGAGTTGAGGCTTATTTCATGAAAAAAATCTGCCAATCCTGATATTAAAAAAATTTTGCTGTGCCTGGTGGGCCTCAATTTTAAATTGGGCTGTACTAAAATCCGAACCTGAACTCGATCCCTAACCTTTTCAGGCCTGACCAAAACCGTTTCAAAGCCAGCCTGGCTTGGTCCCAGTTCTGACCTTTGTTATAAGAAACACCTGTTCAATTTCAAAAAGTACATCAATTGTCTGATCCAATCAAATATCAGGAGACAAAAGATGTAGGATACAAGAGACCAAGGGCGGAACTTTTGTGCTTCTAGCATGACAAACCTTTGAATGTGGTCAATATTTCCATGGGTACTTTTACTTTTTTTCCTCTTTTAGCTGTTCGCTTGTTGCTTATAAATTGTGATTGAATAAATAAGATCATTTTCATAAATTTCGTATATTTAATTGCACCAAAAAGATTAACAAGAATTCCTTGAATATGGAGTTTATTTTTCAGTAATATGCTTTTTCTTTTTTTATTTCTTTGATGCATCTAAATTTTTTCTGTTGGTTTGATTTCATTTTTCTGAATGCCCACCCATTTATTTCAAAGAAAAATAGATGGATTTTTTTCTGTAATGGTGAGTGAGACTGAACCATATGGAGTGGATTGTTTTATTAGGACTGGTGATTAACTATCTTATCATGGTTCATGGAGACAGATGAGAATATGTGAGCAGCAAGAAGGGGGATGAGAAACATAAGTTTTATTTATGAAGAAAATTTGCTTTGTTGGGATTTTTGAGAAAAGAAGTGGAGAGCGAGTTGGGTCATTGGAGATGGTAGAATAAAATTAGTGATCTAATCCCTTCCAAGGTATCTGAGCAGTTATGGTATTCCACTATAATGTAAATTAGCCCTTAATCATAAAATCAGTAGAAAATATGATGATAACTTTGAATAAAGTTAGCAGCATTCTGGGGACTCAACTTTGGTGGCTGTTAAGCATTGTTTGCATGGTCTGAAATTGGTTTCTCACTTTATCTTGAGGAAACATTTTACATAATTTTTTTGGAGTTAGCAGCCAGCTGAGGATTTGGGAAAATTATGGGAAGTTTTCCTTTTAGATTTGGATTGCAAATGGGTTTCTATCACCCCTGATTTTGGTGGTTCCAAACCTTTCCATGATTTTTATATGCATAGCATTAGAATCTAGGATAGAGGATCTTTTTTCTTTTTTCCTTTTTTTTTTAAATTTAATGTGAATAAGAGAAAGAAGAACCTGGCTGAATTAAAATATCTGATCCTAATTATCAAACCTGTTTACTTTTCAAAAATCAGAATCTAATGCACAAATTGTAGTTTACTCAAACTTACTGTAGGACCCAAGCTTCCTATCTTGATTCCTGGTTACATGCTGGTAACATGATCTCATATGATAGCCATCCTCAACATCGAAGTCCATAATTAATTGCAGTGGTTATCCTAAAACATGAAAATAAATGTAGTTGTTGTCCTCTCTAACATGTTCACATTGATGACATATATGGAGGTGACTGAAGGCATAGTTATCCCACAATGTTGTTACATATATCAATTTGAAGTGAAAGCTCAAGTTTGAGAAGGATGGTTGTCATGGTGATTTGAGACCAATAATTACCAATTGTTTATCAAATAACATCTAGTTTATTTGGTGTGGTGGAAAATGCTGCTAATGGACTAGGCTTTGAGCAGCTGCTCGTGACTCAATTTCTTCTCAAGAATGGCTGAACTTAGTGCAAACTGGGCCTAAAATGAAATTTCAGCCTTTGGGCAGCATTCATAGTTGTCTTCATGGATATTGTTGTGGGGGGATGGTTCTTTAGTCCCACATCGGTAGTGAGTCAAGAGGGAGTATAGCTTATATGGATTGGAACCTTCTTTCCCCCACGTGATGTGTCTTTTAAAAGCAAAACTGTAAGGCTCCAAATGGCCAAGGCCCACTAAAGCTCGAAATGGTCAGAGCCAAAGCGGACAATACCTCACGTATGCGGATGCGGAGACATAAGCCACCCATCCAAGCTATCCGACCCCTTGATCGCAACATTGGTGCCCACTGTGGGGCTGCCTCCTGCCCACACATACTCCCTCTTGATTAGGGGGCTAATGTTATGGGGGGATGACTCTTTAATCTCACATCGGTTGTGAGTCAAGAGGGAGTATGGCTTATATGGATTGGAACCTTCTTTCTCCCACACGAGGCATCTTTTAAAGGGTAAAATCATGAGGCTCCAAATGGCCAAAGCCCACTTAAGCCCAAAATGGTCAAGAGCTCGAAATGGTTAGAGCTAAAGCGAATAATACCTCATGTATGCGGGCGTGGAGGCATAAGTCAGCCATCCAAGCTATCCGACCCCTTAATCACAATAGATACATACAAATATACATATAGATATAGAGTGGGGAGAGGAAGGGATGGAGCATATGTTTTACAGTTTGCACACTTCTTTTAGGTTTTTGTATCTAATGGTTTTCTAAACCTGGCCGAAGGCTTGATTTTCTGTGGCTTGAACTTGATCTGAACTAGGCCTCCCTTGATGGGTTCAAGGAGGGAGGGATGGACAATTTATTTTGTGCAAACGTCAGGTTTCTGTCTCAAATTGTAGTCTGAACCAGGTCAAATGCTTGATTTTCTATTGATTGAACTTGACTCAAATTAGGCCTCTCTGAAAATGTGCTTTGGACCTTCTTGGCCTTAAGAGTTCTTGGCGAATTTGAAATGCATGATGGTCATGTAAGCCTTATGAAATATGAGTATCGGTGATGCTACGTGTTTTTTCCCCTCCCTAGAATATTCATTGCCTAATGAGGTAGGTAAGTTTTTGTAGGGATCATTTTTACGCATGTTCCTGTTCTCATCCATGTCAATAAAGGATTTTATGGGACTTTGATGTATTGGGCTGATGCAATACTGTCATCAGCTTTTTGTTTGCTTTTGTTTTCAAATGTAACCTGGAATGATGACTTATGCTCTGATGCTTTTAGATCTTTTAATTAATTTATAGAAAACAAGGTTTGCCATACTGCTTGCTATCAATGCATATAGCACTATACCAGTACCGAACAGGTACATGATAATCGGATAGCACTAGTATGTGGTTCAGTACCAAAACGACGAACCTTGGTAGCAAAGGAGGCCATGGTACATATATTTCTAAACCAAATATATGCTTGTGAATTGTGTGATTACTTTGTATAGGTTTAAACTAGAGTTCCATTATCATTTTTCGCACTGGCCAAACACTAGTTATATGCATTCCTAGTGAACTGGATCTAACAGGTGCTTATGCCACATTTTTGGCAGTTCCTAGTTTACCTTGATTTAAAGTAGCAAAGCAGTATTGAACCCACAAAGAATACATCTAGCGCTTAGATCGCACTGGAAGATTAAGGTGTATTTTCTGCACTTCCAAGCTGCTGGTGAAGTGCTCTTTTTTTTTTTTTTGGTTTTGTATTGTTGGGGTTTCAAGTTGTGTTCTTTTGTCCAAATAATGCCTGTAATGAGAGTAGACATTCTTGTGCAGGAATTCTGTTGGTTTTCAGATTTGGCTTTCTTGGAATGTCCAAATAGTGCCTCTAACATATGCCATGTGAATGGACCTATCCTATCTGAGGGTTCTAATTTTATAATAAGACTCATGCCCTCCTATTCTGATGATTTGTATCTTTAGATGTTTGTAATTTAAAATGTGTAACTGGGCATGCTCCAAGTTTGCTGCATGTTCTTTCTGAAGTATAAGTTGGATAAATGATGGTTAATTTCCTTTATTCTTTCCATCCTTACTGAAATAATTATAAAAATAATATCATATCATCTCTCACCATTTTCCATAGAATGAACAGAGTGGAATTTAGAACCTTTGACTTCATATAATATTCTGAATTTCTGATTGATTTGGGGCCTCAAGCTTCATTGTGATCAAGGACTGAGGTGCCAGGGATGCTGCATACATGGGCTGGCATTTGTCTCTGCGTGCTTGTTCATGCTGGGCATTCCATGCTGCTTGATGCTTGCTGACATGCGCATGTGCTGAGACACTTATCATACTTCCATCAGCAGGAAGGGGTACAGCATTAGCTTTTAAACCTTTGTATATGGTCATAATATCCTCCATTTCTCTGGGCTTTGTGTTGTTATGCTGATATGTTCTCAATTTTTTTAGACCTTTTGAGTTCTGTTTAGGATGATTTTACTATTTGCACTTGAGCATCTGTAAAAAGGAAGTTTGTGCGACTTTGTTAGTGTGAGGCAAGGTGACAATTCTCATGCTGAATTTGGGCATTTATTCTAAATCTGTTAAACATGGAGATGTGCAGATAGGAAGGTCTTTGGAGGACTCTCCAGGGTTGGGTTTTTCATTTCCTTTTTTTTTTTTGGCCTCTAGGTGTCTTGACAGTTGATTATAAACAAAAGTGTAGCCTCAATTGATCACTTTAAACTTCATCTTTGTCATGTGTGCCTAAGGAGGATGGGTTAGCTGGCCTCCTACATTGCAAGGGGGCTAGATGAGTTGATAATTTTTTTATAGCTTTGTTGGTTATCTCTTTGGATTCCTCAAATAATGATATAATTTTCTTTGCTACGTGCAAGGGGATTATTTGGTTCCTGCATTAAATGAACTTGCAATCTACCTGACCTAATTCACACATACCAATGTAGGCGATATGGGAGTAAGACAGTATATGATTGTTGAATCTTTGGGACTCCCAACATTATTGAATTCATGGTCAAAAGCATGAGGACAATGTTATTCTGTTGTTTTTCAGCCTTGTTGAGGAGTAAGTCTATTTACAGGGCTTGGGATTATCATTTTACTGGGAGATTCCTAGTAAAATTCTTTCATTGTGATTTCGACACTAAATTTAGTATCAAGACCCTTCAATGTAGATTCTGCTGAAGCTTTCGTGGGATCTCATAGCAGAGCTCAAGCCTTTCTCCATTGGAGCCCTTCTCTTGAAACAAGTTTTGATTAACATCATCTTGCAGGCCCATGACAGATGTCCTCCATGAGAACTTTATTTTCTGATGCAGCATGATACAGTATCAAAGGCATCTTTCTTGGTACAATATCAAGGGCATCTTTCTTAAGTTTTACCTTTAGGAGGGCAAATGAATCCATAGTCTTTCTTGCTTGTGGATGTGCAAATGGACTTCTCTATATGAAAACTTCTTTATTTGTCAACAACATGTTGGCTAATTATTATAACAAGCTTCTATGGGATGTATGGATCGTGAACCTCATAGTTTAGGTGTACCACTTGCTACTGATGAAACCTTAGGTTTTATTACCTACATATCCTTAATAAAGAAAAGGAAAAATTGTGGTGTTAATCATCTTGAATAACCTTTGCTTTTACTTGATTGAAAATCTTAGGGACTGATTTCATCGGATATTGAACATATTTACTCCTATGCTGTTAGAGATAGCAGCGTTCTTGCATCTTGAAAGCTGCGCTTGTATGTATTCATAGCAGCAGCAGATCTCAGGCCACAAGCAGGTCAATCAAAGAGCCACACCTGGGCAAAAGTATAAACTCACCATCCCGATCAAATAACGCAAAGCATACTCAAGTTAATGATGGCAGTTACAATCAACTTTTCTCAGAACAATGATATGCATTAGTAAAAAAAAAAAAGAGGGGACCAATGTTTCCAGAACAACAAAGAGCATATGAGGTTTTTTCAACATATAGAGAAATATGGCTGGACCATTACGCACTGGTCTCCCGAGCTAACAAGGGTACTAACTTTGACATTTTATCACTAAATGGCCAAGAAAAATAAAGATAGTCAGATACGTACCAATGGCTCCAGCATCTGCATAATGATTTTACCCTTTCCTACACCACCTCTTTCCCTCTCCTTCCACTTCCTTAGAGAATTTATGCAACCAATGTATCTAAAACCAAACCACAAATGACAACATCTCATATCTCTGTCCCCTCGGACATGAAATCTTTATGTGCGAACAAATAGCACTAAAGGTAATGCATGGGTTCAGGATTGGAATTCTGGCAACTTAATTGGCAGGAGTGGGGGCACTACAAACACTTTGCACAACCAAAGAGCAGAGTACGTTAGGACTAGAACTAACATTACATGAGCAAGAGTTTGGAGAAATTATACAAATGAACTTTTATCGCAGGAGCAAACCTAGATCATTATGACTCTACTGTCCTTAACATTCAGAAAGTCCAGAGGCACCCATCTTAAACCAATCCCAAAGCAACAAAACCGGCTTCAGCAGTGTACTTGAACTGGACTAATGATATGCTTGGGTCGGTTCAACCTCAGGGCCTCCATTTTTTTAATAAAAAGCCCCTCGGCACCTCCCAATATTTCCCTCCCCCCCCTTCCTGCTCTCTCTCGCTTCTCTTCAATCGTACCTCTGAAGCTTCATCTACCTCGTCCCTCTCTTCTCATGCTCTACCAGCCACCAATGATTCTTGCCGCACAGGATGATGGGCTTGTAGGTATTGCCTTCTCTTTCGTACTCTCACCTCTCTTCTCGGATCTTGCGATCTGACGAGTTTTCCTCTTTCCTTTGCCGTTTTGGAACACCCCATCTCTCTCGTCTCATTTGCTGGTTCCATACCCATTGTGATGCCTCCCTGACAGACAACGGAGCACCATGACTAAGAGCTGTCTCTGCAGCAGATATTGATCCAAACTTAGTGTATTATGTGATTCGCATGACAGATTGCAGGGATACCCTCTCTCTCCCACCACTTGTCTCGTCCTATCTCGCTTGACCGTTTTCCCTCTCCTTCTCCTCCTCCCCTGATTCCCTACCCATCTAGTTCCGAGGAAACTTCTCGGCTCAGATATGGTTATATATTGGTTTCCTGGGTTCGTTCGTGATTCCTTGATATTAAATTACAGTTGGTAACTATTTTAAATTCTCAATTACACAATAGTTTACTTTGTGCATCATTATACTTGCATTTATTAAGTAAAGGTTTTATATTATAGAATTATAAAGTTAGCTAACCCTTAGTGTTTAAACAGGCTTATTATGATGAAAATCTTTGGCATAAGAAAGCAGAACGAATGAACAATTCTAATAGAAATTTATGGTTACGTCTTTCCGTTAAAATCAGAGTGCAAAAGCAAAAACATCGGAGCTGGAGAGACCCCAAATCAGCGGCACTCACATTTTGAAGTTCTAGGCAATGAGATATTGGAGATTTCATGTAACATTCGATCGAAGATCTTTCCAAATCAGTATTTAAGAGCGTTCAGAGTAATCGCAGTATAGTTAAAGGCTACAAAGTTTGGTTTAGATGGATTAGGGATGGGCAGGTACAATCTCAATACAGATTAATTTATTTTGATGAGATATCGGAGAACAAGCAACAAGGGACATCCAGGAGGCTGGTTGCGGTTAGTCTAGCATATACATTCCTTAACCATATAACAATAAGCACTACAATCCTTACACGTTCCCAACCAAAACCATAAGTCTATGCCAATGGAATATAACTAACAATCTCTATTGTCTTTGCAATCACGTCCATACCGGGCTTACCCAATTAACAAATTACCATGCTGTTATAAGTTACATGCTACTTAAAATCTCTTTAATATTCAGCCACATTCTTATTCTCCCTCAACCATGGCTCTCTTTTCTTCCATCCATTCCCATAGAAAAAATTATACCTAGTCACTTCATGTCTAAATCTGATACTAAGAGCTATAGCCTCTCCACTGGCTTAACTAAGCATGAATAGAATGTGTGAGCCACAATCTATACATATATGTAATTGTGACTGTTATAATATTTAATTCCTGTGATGTAACGAAAGAACTAATCACTTAGTATCAAATCTTCATGGTTTATTCTTCTTCAAATAGGGGTTGAGGGCAAACAATAATCAAAAGAAAAAAGAAAAAAAGAAGAAAGAAATTTGATGTAGTGGATCCATAAATTTTTGTCAATCAGGACAAGCTTTTTTTAACTTCATACTGTCCAATCAAAGTCCAATTATACAGTTTAGGGATTTTGTGATGATTATATAGGATGTACTATGATCATGAAAATCTATTTTAAAGAAACATATTGCAGCGGTGATTTGCTACATGGGTAAGTTGTTCCATATTATGTTGGCCAATTTCCTTTGTGTAAGATGCCATGTGGCAGGACCACCTCCATAGCATTTCGAGATGAGCACAAGAGATAAGGACATATAAAATAGTATTAACATCCTAGCTATCTAATGCTTATGCAAAACATTTGATATTTTTCTTACACTTAATAAGAACCATAGCACATTAATGATTGAGATATGAATGCTCAAAGAACAAATCTGCTTAGCCGAATACAAAAAGCTATAGGATACATATCAGACTTCAATGCACTTAGACAATCAATGAATGACAAGTATTTGTAGACAAAATAAAATGAATTCTTAATTCACCTGCACCAACCTACTCGTTAGCCGCATCTCATAAATAAAAATCAAATCACCAAAACTTGCAGCATGCTGCAATGTCCGTAGATCAGTCCAGACGACTGTTAGCTCAAACAGACAGCCATCTTCAACGACCATCTGGCATCTTGCATGTCTTTCCTGTCCTGGGACTTGTGTGACTCACAGGATTTTATTACGACCAACGCACCCAGCAGCCAATGGTATCACAAACTACACAGAACAGAATTACAAAAAATATTGTGTCAGATTCTCTATTAAACAAAGTTCATTGTCCCAAAAGTGTCTACAAATATAAGAGAAGTGATAACCAGTAGTAGTGGCCATAGTAAAGTTTTCACTATCTTATCATAGATTAGTCATTGACACCTGCATGAATCACTATATTGTTCGATGCAAATATTAAATCAACAATTATAAATCACAGAACAAATTTGCCAACTATCATTATTGTAAACAGCGATGTTTGGATTACCTAGATAACTTGATTCTAGTGAGACTGATGTACAGCTCAACAAATGCACTGATTTGCCATGCACTATTATTAGAATCAATCATAAATAACGCACAACCAATCACGAAGAACCATCTAGAGAAGAATGCCTTTGAAAGCATCAGTTTCTATGGCTTGCGACCTTCATGTCGTGGACACTGCAAAACAGATGGCAACCAACTATTTGCTATCTATATGTATAAACAGTTCAATCTTCTGGTACAAACACAACACGAAACACAAACCATGAGAAAGTATTACAGAAACAAGATAGCAACAAGCGTATGTGTAAGCATTTTCTGATATCTAATTTTACCGGAAATAAATTTTGGAGGTCCACACTCTAATAATACCACTTAGGGCCAGGCCATATTGTTACCGCCACCTAGATATCAATACTAATATATTCTAATACATTCCAGTCATCGTGTACCATGCTGATTTGAACTATGCATCCTCATCTGTGCAGGCGACAGCAGTAATCAGGCAACATACTAGTCTGGATGATTCAGGTCCACATCATTACAACCTATAAGGTTACTCTGATCCCTCATAAGTTCGCGTATGACACCTAAATATAGTAATGCTATCGCGCTATGTGACTTAAAATACCATCCCTTCCATGGGCTTCCGCTCCATTCAAGGAACAAGTCAGACAAAAATATCAGGTAAATAATATCATAACTCATACTATTAACATAGCCTTGTAGATTCACTATTCTTAGT
>QRFJ01004480.1:0-51129 GCA_006176705.1 Cocos nucifera
TCTATCCATTTTCTCAGAGTCGATATCTTGAGTATGGCCTCGTTGTAGGTTTTGGAGATATCACCATGAGCACCCATTACCTACGAGGAACGTTTTTCCTCTACTTCCTCTGAAATAAATACCTAAAGTATCTTTCAGGACGGATGGAAAATCTCTTTTCGATCTACGATGTGGAGAAGGTAACTGTGTTCTTATTGGCTCAACCTAATTTGGTTTCAGATTGTCCTTATGTTTGGTACTTTGTGAGACTTCCTCATCAAGCTTAATCTGCTTTCAATGCCGCTATCTTGAATAAACTATTTTTCAAGAAGATGCATTGTTGACTAACACAATTCACATGTGGTCTTTGGAATGTAGAAATAGTATCCTAATGGACTCTTTAGGATTATTCCTATGAATCGAGCTGCTGAAGGATCTAAACTCGTAAACTTGTCCGCTTGTTGTTTTTGACATGAGCCGGAACCAACCCCAAATTCTGAGTGACTCATACTTGAATTTTTCTTACCATACCATATCTTCATACGTGTGGTAGGAACGGTCTTAGAGACCCTATTTAGTAGATAAATTGAAGTTAACAATGAATATCCCGTAAAAGGAAAATTAGGGAAGGTCTGTGAAGCTCATTCCATGATCGACCATATCGAGTAGGGCTCCGATTTCGCGTTCTGAAATCCCGTTGATGTTGAGGTGTTTCCTTTGATGGATTCCGTCTGAGAGACTATGCCATTTTTCTTGAGATAGTCTAAGAATGGTTTAGGTCGTAACAGGTAGTCACCTCCTCGATCTGATGGGGGGTTCGAAAGAACCTTATCTTGGGTTTTTCCAGTTTTTTTCGACTTCATGTTCTAAATTTCTTTGAAACTTTTCAAAAAGCTTCAGAGTCTGAATCTCATAAGATACACAGTACCATACCTAGACAGATTCATCGCGTAAAGGTAATGACAGTAGACAAAATGCTTAAGCCGGCACATCAAATGTGGTCCACACATATCAGTATGTGACAGGGCAAGGAGATCTGTCGCCCTTTCCCCATGTCCAACAAAAGGGAGTTTGGTCATTTTGCCTTGGGAGACAAGATTCATTAAGTTGGATATGGACTTGAAAGGCAATGCGGACTCAAGTTAGCCCATTTTTTTTCAATTTGTTATCCTATCTTCTGGCTATGATGACCTAATCTTAGGTTGCCATGGATACCTATCATTTGGCTATCCAAGTGTCATTTGCATTACATGTTTTGCTTGATAGTCGTAGAATAGGTACATCAATATGGTTAGCTGATGAAAGATCAATTGAATAAGAAAAACCATTATGCAATTTATTTCTTTCAAAAGAATGTTACAATGGTCCTTTAAAAAGCGTAATCACATAACCTTTAGTGCTAAAGTATGGAAATAGAAATTAAATTCCTGCTAGCTGCAGGCACATAATACCAAGTCTTTCAAAGCTAAGTCTAAAGCAATGGAATGCGTTGAAGGGGAAATCCATGATTTCCGGTGCCAGGTTCTCGTTCCAGCACTGGATTAGATCAGAGAGACTATATTTCAAGAACTTTGTGTCTCTGATCCAATCCAGATCTTGATAATTTATCAATCTGATTCTTTATTATTTAATAATAAAATCAAACAACGAAAATTAAAATCAAATTAATACCTGACTTTTCGCAGCACGGATAATCCATATTACCCTGTAGATGATCCTGATCTTCAGCGGAATGGGCTGCATCTTGGATGGGCTCACAGCGCCATGCGGGTGCACACACCGCACCTACATGGATATCCCACTTCGGTGTGGATTCTGAGAGATGCCTCTTCTTCTACTATTCACACTCTCCAAAAAATCTTAGATCTGGATCTGGATCGGACGAATCTTCAAAACTCTTTCGAAGATCTGCAGTCGTCCCTTTTGCCAGTCAGCAGTGCGCCTTGCCTTGCTTTGTGGATCGCCCTTTCCCCTTATCTGAATCGCACCAACCTAAGTCTAAAAAACCCTTTTTGGACTGTGACGATGAGAAGGGGAGAAAGACATTAGTGGTAGAAGGCAGGGGAGAGGAAGCCAGCTTGGGCGTGTGGAATAGTCTCTATTCAATTTCGTTTTACGGAAGAAAATAATAGGTTGGGCGCAGGGTCTTATTTATAGGACTCTTAGGTGATCCAACTCGCGTCTTTCCTCTCAAAACCAATCACAACCCTTTCGTGAAATCAGATCTAAATCTGATTTAACTGGTATGATAAGAGAGACCCCGATTCCTCCTTAGAGGGGCCTAAGACCAGTACAACGTGTATCTCTAGTAAACTCGATGGAATCCAAAAGGGAGGTGGAGTCCTCTGCTCCACACAAGGGACTCCTAGGCGGCCTCTACTTGGCTCACCGCACCCCTGGGTGACGCCCTTTTCCTGCCAAGGTTCTGGCACGCGAGGACACGGCCCCAACCAGCTCCATCCGAATAGGTCATGACATGTGGCTCAAAATCAAGAAGGTCGCAACGCAGTCATGACGCCGATAATAGATTCCAACAATAAAGCAAGGATGCAAAGTAGACAAATTGCACCAAAAAAAAAGTATGTAATACAAATGCAACCCATATAAATGGCCTACAGTGCATGAACATAATATGGATAGAGTCAGACATACTATAAAATATAGAGCACTCCTAATACAAACTCTCAGTTATGCCACAATATAAGCCTGATAGACGAATCCTGAGACAACCAACTATGATTAGATAGTAAAAGCAGAACGTGTAGGTTCCAATCGAGTGCTAGGCACTGATTTTCTTGAAGACCTGAATTGACGATCTCATTCTAGATTCTCAACTTGAACATAGATAACTAGTTCAATTGATGATCACCAGATTTCAACCATTGTTTGGTGGGACCCAGTTAAGGTCAATGTCTGTTCTGGTAATGGCGATATGTCCATTGTATCTCAATCATAACGACATCATTCGAAACTCCTTTCATGGACTCAGAACTCTTTCTGATTCGAACAGCTAGAATGACTCGATCATCTCTAAATCATGTCTAATTGCTCCACAACAATCCACCTAATGCACACCTAAGATTAATACTAGGTGCAAACTTCGCATCAGAGCTGAATGCGAAACCTCTTCTGTGCGTGCAGCTTACCAGCCTGTGTGAATCTTTAGCATGTCGTCTGTCACTATTCCTTGAGCCCCCCGATCAGATTAGGTGTTAAGGCGAAACTCTGTCAAACCCTAGTCTCTGTATAATGATATAATCCATTCGATTCGAGCCAAGTGTAGAAAAACACTCAAATATAGAAACTCAATTTTTATTATCATCTACCACTCTGCCATGATACGGCCCAATAGGGCTTCATGAGGGACTTGATTCTCATGATTTATCATAGGTCTCGCTTCCTCGACCACCGAGGTAGATAGATCCCCCATCTTGATGCAATCATTCCTACAATGAACATGTAAGCCGACATACACCTCAGGGTCCATATGCTAGGAGACGAGTAATAGGGTGTAAGTCAAATTATACACACCCTCAAAGGTGACACTGCCTCGATGCATTGACAGGTTCAAAAGAACCAACACCACACTGCAGCAATATGAGTTAATCATTGACGGAGAAGGTAGATCTTCCAATGACTACTCGAGGCTGGTCACGCTTAGTGCCCTGATTTCTCTTAACGAGTACCGGTATCTCTCGCTCCAGTGTCTCCACACGTAGAGCTCCAAGACTTCATCTACTAAAGAGAAGGATCGTACACCACCTTCCGATTCAATCACCATCCTCGTGATGATTCCTATGGTCAGCGGACTGTTATGAGTTAATAATGATTATTCATGTCTTAAATTTTCAACTCTTTGAAAATTATGAATTATCCATTACATTAAATTCCTCAAAAAAAAAGGATGACAAAAAAAAAACCAAAAAAAAAAAAAAACCATAAATAGAAAAGGATGTATCACAGACACTGAAATACACATGGTGTGATAGAAAATAACCCATTTTTCATTAATTATAGTCAAATTATAATTTGCCCTCAGAAGTGTGATACAAGTCGTCAGCCAATTCTTGGCTCTAGGGCACATATATCTAACAACATCGAAGAGGCGTATGTTCTCCCATGGGCTATTGCCAGCAACTCTTGCTTTCATTACGATGCGTATGGTTATTGTCTCCATCCCTCAAGCCTCTGCTATCCTTCAAGCCTGCATGAAGTGCAAGACATGAGCACTAGAACAACGAGCCAAGCACTCAATCTGGCGCAGAATAAATCGTAAGGTTTGATCAAATAACGAGCATACCTCTCGAAAGGACCTTCCTTCTGTTCTTCAGGAGTGGCAGATAAAAGTAGGGGCAGTTTGCATCAGTGCGCCGTGGCGCTGTTGCAAAGCGAAACACTTTCCTTTGACATCGACCGTTTTCTTCGGCTCTGCCTTCTTCTTCCTTTATTCTGTCCACCTTGCTTTTTCGCAGACTTTTCTTTTCTTATCCATAAGACTTTCTTTTGGGCAAGAAGTCCCATTCTATAGCAAGACACTGAGCCTTTTAGAATCTTTATGAAAAAGTCAGCGTTAACCTGAGCATATTGAAGGAAATCCTGAATTTCGCGGTCCCAGGTTCGTTCAGATCTGATTAGATCAGAGATATATTTCAAAAATTTTTCTTTGATCTCAATCAGATCTTGATATGTTTCAGATCTCTGATTCTTATTATGGTTTTAATAAATAATATAAAATAAGATAAATTAAATCCAAATTTAATTTACCTGATTTGGGTAATTCCTACTACCCTGTAGATGAATCCTGATCTGGCAGCGGAAGACTTCTGGAATCTTAGCCCACGCAAGCGCTTGGCCTTACCGGTTTCCACTCGGGTTGGATCTGGAGATCCTCTTCTTCCTCTATCACCTCCAACTTCAGATCTGGATCTGATTTGGAGATCTTCAAAACTTTTTTGAAAATCTGCAGTCGTCCTTTTCGCATAGCAGCACGCCTTCTTGCTTTTGATCGCCTTTTCTGATCTGGAATCGCACCAACCAAAGTCCAAAACACCTTTTGGACTGGAGAAGCAAGGGGAGAAGAGACTATGGCATGGAGAAGGAGGGAGATCAGCCTCTGGGGCGTGTCTAATCACATTCACTTGTTAAGATTAGGGGTGGGCGCAGGCTATATTTATAGACCTCTTATGATCTCAACTCCTCTTCCTGCCTACCAATCACAACTCCTTTATGAAATCAGATCTAATCTGATGGTTGAATCACGGCACCCTTGGATTCCTCAGCTTAGAGGGCGCCTAAAGACACAGTCAAACGTGGATTCTTAGTAGAACTCTGAGTTGGAATCCCAAAAAGGAGTGGATCCTTATCCCGACATCGGACTCCTAGGCGCCTCCTACTTGCGGCTTCACGCCCACCTTGGCCTGTGCGCCCTTCTCCTTGCCAGGTTTTGCAGAGGGACAGGCGCCCACCAGTCTCCAATGGTGCCATTGACATTGGTCAAAGTCAAAGGGTGAACTGATCAAAACGTGCTGACCAGTCCAAACGGCTACGACTTTTTGACCAAAGTCAAAAGAACAAAGACAATGGCAGAGTGCACCAAAAATGGCAACACGGTCAATGTTTACAAATAAGACAACCTATATCTGACTTGACAACCTCGCAGTTTCAGACCATGATGAAGGCCTCTGATTGAGCAACAAAAACTCCTTTGGCATCAGTCAGGACAAACTTATTTCGTGATAGTAAAGAAGAACGTTTGTTAGGTTCAACGATGCTCTAGCGACGATTCCGTTGAACCTAAGAATCTATTCAGATTCAATTGAAACTAGATTCAGCTTCAATTGATGTATCACCAGATTTCAAAACCCTTTTTGTGTGACCAGTGTAGTTCAGTTCTGTATGTAATGGGATATGTCATGATTCTTCTATCATAGACATCATCGAAACTGCCTTATCGATGATCAGAACTCTTCTGATCGAATAGCTAGAATGGATTCGATTCATCTAAAATCAGTCTAATTGCTTCCTAAAATCCTACCAGGACAACCTAGCAGTTACATCGGTGGCAACCCATCAGAGCTGCAATTGCCGAACCTTCTTGGTGCACGCTTACCATATGTGATTCAGTTCCTTCTATCTTTGAGCCCCGATCCAGATTGTAGGGTTAAGGGTGGAACTCGTCAAACCCTAGTCTCTGTCATATGATATACTCATTCGATTCGAGTCCAATGTGAAATCCTAAAGAGAAACTCTTTCTATTATGTTCAGCATCTTATCCATTGGCCATGGGGCTTCAGGACTTGATTTCTCATATTATCATGGGCTGCTCCCTCTACCAACCGAGGTAGATAGATCCATCTTGATGCAATCACAGTTCCTACAATGAAACATGCGTATAGCAACATTAACTTAGGGTTCCATTATGGGCTAGGAGACGCCCGAGTAATGGTGTAGTAAAACTTAACACCCTCAAGGTTGGAAACTGTCCGATTGCAATCTCAGGTCAAAGAACCAGACCACACTACGTGCAGCATCGGAGTCAGTCATTGACGAGAAGGTAACTTCCTTAATGATACTCGAGCGTGGTCACGCTCAGTGCCCTCATTTCTCCTACACGATACCTGTACTCTCCCTTCCAGTGTCTCCAAACACCGTAGACTCACAAGACTTCATCTACTAAAAGAGAACGGATCGGTACACAACTTCCGATCAATCCACCACTCCTCGTGGATGATCCTATGGTTGGAGCGTTTATGAGTTAATAATTGTATTAGTCATGTCTTTAAATTTTCAACTCTTGAAAAAGTATGAATTATCATTTACCATTAACTTCGAAGGATGTATCAGCAGACAATAAATAACACAGGTGTTGATAGAAAATAACCCATTTCAGTTAATTATAGTTAAAGATTACAATTTTGCCCCCTAGAAGTGTGATATACAAGTATGTCAAGCCAATTTCGCTTGCTTCTAGGGCACGCTTATCTTAACAATCTCCCACTTTCCTAAAGCCAATGGGTACAAGTCTAGGTCCCATTCTTCTCAAGGTTGGGCTTCGAATCTTCTGCTGGCCCCAAACGCTTTGTAAATGTGGGTCTGCCACATTATCTGCGGATTGACTCTCTTGACCTCAACGGTAAACCTTTCTCAAAGGTTAATGCGCGGGGGAGGTTGGTATCACCGTTTGCTTGGAACTCTTTCCAGCATAAATCAGTCTCCAGATGTCGACTTTCCCGATATCAATATCAGACATGAAGTCCGACGTTCTGTGTATCCTTGACTAGGAGTTCTCCGGTTACCAAAAGACCAACATCATATCCTTAGTTTCTTCTCAAGTACCTTAAGGTACATTTCACAGAAGGTCCAGTATTCTTCACCTGGATTTGACTGATATTCTGCTTGTGACACTCGAGCATTGGCTATATCTGGTCGATGTACTTCAGTCTGGACATACATGAGGCTCCCTATTGCCAGAGCATAAGGGATCTTGTCTCATGGTTTCATTTCCTCAGGTGTGCTGGGGCACATCTTCTTGGAAACATGAATACCATTTCTGAAGGGTATTATCCCCTCTTAGACGTTTTCCATACTAAGACCTCCTTTAGTAACTTCCTCTATGTACATGCTGTGAAAGTCTGTAGCAATCCTATCGGTCTATCCCTATAGACCTTAATTCCTAGGAATAAGATGCTTCACCTAGGTCCTTTCATGGAGAATTCCTTAAACAACCACATCTTGACTGATGTCAACCTGGGAATAACATTCCCAAATAAGGAGGATGTCATCCACGTACAATACGAGGAAGACAACAGCCGCGTCCCACTGACCCTTTTGAAAACAACATGGTTCACTCTTCGTTTTTGATGATAACCAAACTTTTTGATCACATCATTGAAACAAGTTGTATCGCAGCTCCGAAGAGCTGCCTACAGTCCATTATAGCTGGACCATTTTGCAGCTTGCAACCCTTGTGATCAGTATCACTGTGATGTGAACCTACGGCTGTTCCATCATAGGATATCTTCCTCAAGATATCCATTTAGGAATTGCCGTTTTCATGTCGCATTATGCCATATTTTCATAATCAAAAATTAGGCGTTGCACAGCAAGCAATGTGCGGGATGGATTTTAGTCATAGCTACCGGGAAAAGTATCCTGATAGTCGATGCCTTTCACGTGTGACTATAACCTTGTGCCACCCAGTCTAGCCGTGAATGTCTCCACATTTCCAATCTGCACCAATCTTTTTCTCTTGAAGATCCATTTTACACCCAATACGTACTATACTCTCTGGTGATCTACCAAGTCCAAGACTTTGTGTGAGTGCATACGAGTCGATCCTGACTTCATTGCTCAAGCCATTTCTCGGAGTCGATATCGATAATCGCCTCGGTGTAGGTTTTGGGATCATCTCCGATGAGCACCATTACCTATGAGGACATCCTCTACGGTCCTCTGAAATAAGACCTAAGTATCTTCATGTGGGGACGGGAATACTTTTTCCGATCTACGAGGTGGAGAGGTAGTGTTCTTATTGGCTTCAACCTGATTTGGTTTCCATTTGGTCCTTAGCTCTTTCCACTTGTGAGACTATCTCCAGTCAAGTTTAATCTACTTTTCCAATGCACAACTATTTGAATAAAACTGTTTTTCAAGAAATATTGGCATGTCGACTCACAATCACATTGTGGTCTTCTGGAATGTAGAAATATATTCCTAATGCACTCTTTAGGATATCCTAATTGAATCGAGCTTAAAGCACCTAATATTCTAAACTTATCGCTTGTTGTCTTTTTGACATGAGCCGGACAACTCCAAATTCTTGAGTGACTCAGACTTGGTTGGCCTTACCGGTGCATATCTCATACGGTGCTGGTAGGAACGGTTTTAGAGGGACCCTATTCAGTAAATAAGATTGAAGTTAATACATGAATGTCCCCAAAGAAAATCTGGAAAGGTCTGTTTGAGTCATCATTGGGATCGAACCATATTCCAATAGAGGTCCGATCTCCATTCTGAACCCCGTTCGAGTTGAGGTGTCCTGGTGGGAGGTCCATTTGAGAGACTATGCATTTTCCTTAGATAGTCTAGGGAATTCCCGACTAAGGTATTCACTCCTCGATCTGACTCGAAGAACCCTTAATGGGTTTATTTGAGTTTGTTTTTCTACTTCATGTCTGAATTTTTTGAACTTATTCCAAGAGGTTCAGACTGATGTCTCATAACGATACAGTCATACCATACCTAGACAGATATCGAATAAGGTAAGGAATCAAGTAGGACAATAATTGCCTCTAGCCGGCACTCGAATGGGCCGCACACATCAGTATGTACTAGGAAGGAAGGCTGTGGCCCTGCTCCCCATGTTCCAACAAAGAGTTTAGATCAATTTTGCCTGGAGACAAGATTCACAAGTTGGATATGACTCAAAAGTCCAATGGACTCAATAGCCCATTTTAGCTCCAATTTGTTTAATCCTATCTTCATGCTATATGACCCAACTCAGGTGCCTAGATATCTATCGGGTTTGGACGTATCCCTAAAGGTCGTTTGGCATTTCACTTTTTGCTCGATAGTTAAATAGGACATCAATATGCAACTGATAAAGCATTAACAAGGAAACATTTGCAATTTTATTTTTTCATAAAGACATGTTTACAATGGTCCTTTAAAGAGGTGATCATACCTTCTTGTGCTAAGCATGAAACAGAAATTCACAATCCTGTTTGGGCTGCAGGCACATAATAACGTCTTTTTAAATAAGTCTAAACCAGATGGTAATCGAAAGAGGGTATATTCCCCGGCTACTGCAGCACTCTTGCTCCATTACCGACGTGTAGGATCATGTCTCCATCCCTCAGCCTCCTGCTATCCTCAAGACCCTGCATAGAAGTGCACAGATGAGCACTAGAACCAGAGTCAAGCACCCAACTGGATGCAGAAGAAACCGTAAGGTTAGACTCAATAACGAGCATACCTCCAGAAGGACCTTCCTTCTTGTTCTTCAGGGTGGCCAGATAAGTAGGGCAGTTCCGCTTCCAATGGCCGTCGCTGTTGCAATGGAAACACTTTCCTTTGACATCGGCCTTTTTCTTCGATTCTGCCTTCTTCTTCTTTGATCCTTCCACCTTTTGCTTTTTCACAGACTTCTTTTTCTTTCCATAAGACTTTCTTTTGGAAGAAGTCCATTCCATAGCAAGAACTGAGCCTTTAGAACCTTTCATAGAAAGCTCAGCGGTAACCAGCATATTCATTAATTCGGCCAAGGAATTTTGAAGTTTATGCATGTGGTAATTCATGATGAATTGCCCATATGCATCAGTCAAGGATTGCAGAATAATATCATTCTGCAGGATCCAAGTCCAACTTCACACCGAGCTTCTCAAGCTCTTCCATGTCCTTGATCATTGTCAGACAGTGATCTTGGACTGACTGCCCATCACGCATCTTAGCCTTAAAAAGTCATTTCGTGACTTGATATTTGGCTGCGCGACTCTGTTCACCAAACATCTCCTGCAGGTGAGCCAACATTTGGCGAGCAGTCCCGATATCTTCATGTTGGCGCTGGAGCTCATCAGACATCGAGCCCAACATGTAATATCTGGCCTTATTATCTTCGTCTATCCATTTTTTCAGAGACGCTCTCTGTTCAAGTGGATGGACGGGCTGGTAAGGTGGGAGGGTCCTGGTCCAATACATGGGTTAACTTCTCGAACCCAAAACAATTTTGTAGTTCCTGAGCCAATCTTTATAATTGGGTCCAGTCAGTCTATGTGTGTCCAGGATACGTGCCAATGGGTTGGACGCAGACATTTTTCCTGTAGAGAGTCAAAGATTCTAGTTAGATACTGTAATTATGACTTGACCAATTT
This sequence comes from Cocos nucifera, assembly GCA_006176705.1. Taxonomy (NCBI): domain Eukaryota; kingdom Viridiplantae; phylum Streptophyta; class Magnoliopsida; order Arecales; family Arecaceae; genus Cocos; species Cocos nucifera. The sequence goes on from QRFJ01004480.1 coordinate 10,848, forward strand.
ATTTAGGAATTTTATTTTTAAACAAATTAGCTCCCACTATTTTCTCGGATCCCTACACTCCCTCTGTAGAGATGCAAAAATCTCCATGATTAATGATTTCTAGTGGGTGGTGCGGTCTCACCAACTGACTCATCACCTCACCTAACAGTTATTGGTGATGGGTTAGCCAATGAGTGAACAACTCTTGTTCAATGATTCTCTAATCATGGTGCACCCAAACTTGGTCTCTAATTCATGAATCTCACCGTATCCAGAATATTGATCCACTCCTTAGTTAAGTCAGACCCACCATTTGCATAGACTGGGTTCCTAATTGAGTCTCTCACCGTATCCAAAATATTGAGCCCAACTCATCCTCCAGCCCATAGCATCCAATGCCTAATAGACATGGTTGCATCTTCCCGGTGCAACTGAGCCACTGTATCCAGCCGAGAACAATCAACCCCGGGAAGGGCCCGCACATCTACAATGGTGGAAGACCTCAGACTTAATCTTTTCTTAGGGAGAATTGATTCAGGTCTCATTAAACTAGACTTGTCATAGTCATAACAATTATGACTAACCTAGTGGCATGGGTTAGCTCGGATTATTGACCACCTCAGATCAGAACTGTGTCAACAGATATGGCCAGGTAAGTGAGACCGGTGGAAGGAATATGCCATTAACTCGTACAAGAATGCATTCAGGTCGAGTAGCTTCCAATTAAAAACCAGTCGGTCGTATGTGCCAAACTTACCTTAGACACCAAATTGTTGAGCCAGAACCAATTGGGTTAGCCTACAATCCAGACTCTAACCTCTGAGCCTAATTAGGTCTTGCTTGATCGTGACTCGATCTTGACCCAGACTTAATCCTATTAGGCTGGTCAATTTAAGCATTGTTGATCCCATCTAACCAACTCTTGATTCGGTTTGATCAACCGCTTAGACCTAATTGAGCTACCCAAGCCCGAACCCAGTATTATGAATATGTCTTAGATCTAAAATTCTCAATTTTAGACCTAATTAATATTCCATAATCTTAATTTCTTAATTAAGTAGGGTTCATAAACAAAATATGCACAATAAATCCTAGGGTTTCAGGATCTAGGGTTTTGCAGAAAGTAAGTTTTGGGTTTCTGATTAAGGACGAACATGCAGCACCCTACACATCATAAGAACACCCCATCGAATGGAAAGAGAGGGCCTTTAAACCCTTCTTCATTCTTATGACCGGACGGCCAAGAGGAACGCCTTAATCAGGAACATGCAATACTACAAAATAGTTTTAGATCTATATCATATATCTCATATACAAATTAGATCTAATCATGGCATATTTTGCATACATCTCATGTATCGAATCATGCATATTTTTCAGATCTAAATTATCTCATAATAATCTAAAAAATTAGATTTAAATTGATCTAATCAAAATAAATTCTAATCTAGATAATTATGTAGAACTATTCTACAACTAGTCTAGACATGCATCAATCATATCTCATATGATATTTAAAATTAAATAATTTTTATTTGCTATTTTTTAGATGTTATTATAACCATTATAATATCAAAAAATAGTAAATAAATAGATCTAAAATATGATTTAATCAAGATTAAATTCAAAAACATGCAAGACTATTCTATAGAACTATTCTATTTTAGAACTAGTCATGCATATTTTCTAATCTTAGATCCAAATCATTTAATTTTAATTTTTTCTGATTTTCAGATCTGATCACATCTCATGTGACATCTAAAATCACTTATTTTTCTAATTAAAATAAATTTAAAATTAGATCTAAATACTTTTAGAACCTTGGCTCTGATACCAGTTGAAGGGAAATCCTGATTTTCCCGGTCCAGGTTCGTTCAGATCTGATCAGATCAAGAGATATATTTCAAAAATTTTTCTCTTTGATCTAATCAGATCTTGATATTTTAGATCTAATTCTTATTATTTTAATAAATAAAATAAAATTAGATAAATTAAATCAAATTTAATTTACCTTGATTTGGGTAATCCTATTACCCGTTGATGATCCTGTATGCAGCGGAAGGTTCTGGATCTAGCCACGCAAGTGCCTGGCCTCTACCGGTATCCACTCAGGCTGGATCTAGAGATCCTCTTCTTCTCTATCACATCTCCAAAAATTAGATCTGGATCTGATCTGGAGGATCTTCAAAACTCTTTTGAAGATCAGCAGTCGTCCTTTGCAGCAGCGCAGCCTTCTAGCTTTTTGATCGCCTTTCTTTGATCTGGAATCGCACCAACCAAAGTCCAAAACTCCTTTTGGACGTGGAGAGGCAAGGGGAGAAGATGGTTTGGCATGGAGGAAGGAGGGGAGAGGCAGCCTTGGGGCGTGGAAATTATGATTCAATTCTTAGAATTTTTGAGTTGGGCGCAGGGTCTTATTTATAGACTCTGTGATCCAACTCCTCTTCTTCCCAACCAATCACAACCCTTTGTGAAATCAGATCTAAATCTGATTGGTGGGAATAGAGTCCCCTGGATTCCTCCTTAGAGGGTGCCTAAGACCAGTCAAAGTTGGTTCTTAGAAGAACTCTAATTGGAATCCAAAAAGGAGATGGAGTCCTTGTCCAACAAGGACTCCTAGGCGCCTCCAACTTGGGCACACGCCAGGGTGGCGTGCGCCCTTCTCCTTGCCAGGTTCTGGTAGGGGGACAGGCCCCCACCAGCTCTCCAATAGGTGCATGACATGTGGTCAAAAGTCAAAGTGTCAATGGTCAACGTTTGACCAGTCAAAGGTAGACTTTTGACCAAAGTCAAAGAACAAGAAATGGCAGGTGACCAAAAATGGCAGGTAATGTCTTACAAAATAAGACAACCTTTTCTGACTTGGACAACCTCCAGTCAGACCATATGAAGGCCTCTGATTGAGCACAAACTCCTTTGGCTCAGTCAGGACAACTTATTTATGATAGTAAAAGAAGAACGTTAGGTTCAATCGAGTGCTAGCACGATTTCCTTGAACCTAATTGAATCTCATTCAGATCAATTGAACTAGATCAGTTCAATTGATGATCACCAGATTCAAACCCTTGTTTGTGTGACCCAGTTAGGTTCAGTTCTGTATGGTAATGGGATATGTCATGATCTCTATCATCGACATCATCGAAACTCCTTTCGATGGATCAGAACTCTTCTGATTCGAACAGCTAGAATGATCGATCATCTAAATCATTCTAATTGCTCCCAAAATCCACCAGTGACACCTAGCAGTATATGGTGGCAACCCATCAGAGCTGAATGCGAACCTCTTGGTGCAGCTACCTGTGTGATTCAGTTCTTCTATCTTGAGCCCCGATCAGATTAGGGTTAAGGTGAACTCGTCAAACCCTAGTCTCTGTCATATGATGTAATCATTCGATTCGAGTCCAATGTGAAAATCTAAATAGAAACTCTTTCTATTATTTCACTCTGCCATGGCCATGGGCTTCTGGACTTGATTCTCATGATCATCATAGGGCTGCTCCTCTACCACCGAGGTAGATAGATTCCATCTTGATGCAATCCAGTTCCTACAATGAACATGCTATAGCCAACATACACCTCAGGGTTCCATATGGCTAGGAGACCGAGTAATGGTGTAGTCAAACTATAACACCCTCAAGGTGAACTGCCGATGCATCTCAGGTCAAAGAACCAGACACACTACTGCAGCATCGAGTCAGTCATTGACGAGAAGGTAGACTCCCTAATGACTACTCGAGGTGGTCACGCTCAGTGCCCTCGTTCTCTAACGAGTACCTATACTCTCACTCCAGTGTCTCCACACCGTAGACTCAAGACTCATCTACTAAAGAGAAGCGATTCGTACACCAACCTTCCGGATCAATCACCATCCTCGTGATGATCCTATGGTCGGGAGCTGCATTTTATGAGTTAATAATGATTATTCATGTCTTAAATTTTCAACTCTTGAAAATATGAATTATCATTACCATTAACTCAAAGGATGTATCACAGACAATAAATACACAGGTGTGATAGAAAATAACCCATTTCATTAATTATAGTCAAAATTATAATTTTGCCCCTAGAAGTGTATTACAAGTGTCAGCCAATTCTGGCTTCTAGGGCACATATATCTAACACATATTCATTAATTCGGCCAAGGAATTTTCAAGTTTATGCATGTGGTAATTCATGATGAATTGCCCATATGCATCAGTCAAGGATTGTAGAATAATATCGTTCTGTAGGTCCAAGTCTAACTTCACACCGAGCTTCTCAAGCTCTTCCATGTCCTTGATCATCGTCAGATAGTGATCTTGGACTGACTGTCCGTCACGCATCTTAGCCTTAAAAAGTCATTTCGTGACTTGATATTTGGCTGCGCGATTTTTTTCACCAAACATCTCCTGTAGGTGAGCCAACATTTGGTGAGCAGTCCCGACATCTTCATGTTGGCGCTGAAGCTCATCAGACATCGAGCCCAACATATAATATCTAGCCTTATTATCTTCGTCTATCCATTTTTCCAGAGATGCTCTCTATTCAATAGATGGATGGGCTGGTAAGGTGGGAGGGTCTTGGTCCAAAACATAGGTTAACTTCTTGGAATCCAAAATAATTTTGTAGTTCCTGAGCTAATCTTTATAATTGGGTCAGGTCAGTCTATGTGTGTCTAGGATACGCGCTAATGGGTTGGACACAGACATTTTCCTGTAGAGAGTTAAAGATTCTAGTTAGATACTATAATTATGACTTGACCAATTTATTTAGGAATTTTATTTTTAAATAAATTAGCTCCCACTATTTTTTTGGATCCCTACACTCTCTTTATAGAGATGCGAAAATCTTCACAATTAATGATTTCTAGTGGGTGGTGCGGTATCACCAACTGACTCATCACCTCACCTAATAGTTATTGGAGATGGGTTAGCCAATGAGTGAACAACTCTTGTTCAATGATTCTCTAATCATGGTGCACCCAAACTTGGTCTCTAATTCATTAATCTCACTATATCCGAAATATTGATCCACTCCTTAGTTTAGTCAGACCCACCATTTGCATAGACTGGATTCCTAATTGAGTCTCTCACCGTATCCAGAATATTGAGCCCAACTCATCCTCCAGCCCATAGCATCCAATGCCTAATAGACATGGTTGCATCTTTTCGGTGCAACTGAGCCACTGTATTCCAGTCGAGAACAATCAACCCTGGAAAGGGCCCGCACATCTACAATGGTGGAAGACCTCAGACTTAATCTTTTCTTAGGGAGAATTGATTCAGGTCTCATTAAACTAGACTTATCATAGTCATAACAATTATGACTAACCTAGTGGCATGGGTTAACTCGGATTATTGACCACCTCAGATCAGAACTGTGTCAACAGATATGGCCAGGTAAGTGAGACCGATGGAAGGAATATGCCATTAACTCGTACAAGAATGCATTCAGATCGAGTAGCTTCCAATTAAAAACCAGTCGATCGTATGTGCCAAACTTACCTTAGACACCAAATTATTGAGTCAGAACCAATTGGGTTAGCCTACAATCCAGACTCTAACCTCTGAGCCTAATTAGGTCTTGCTTGATCGTGACTCGATCTTGACCCAGACTTAATCCTATTAGGCTGGTCAATTTAAGCATTGTTGATCCCATCTAACCAACTCTTGATTCGCTTTGATCAACCGCTTAGACCTAATTGAGCTACCCAAGCCCGAACCCAGTATTATGAATATGTCTTAGATCTGAAATTCTCAATTTTAGATCTAATTAATATTCCATAATCTTAATTTTTAATTAAGTAGGGTTCATAAACAAAATATGCACAATAAATCCTAGGTTTTAGGATCTAGGGTTTTGCAGAAAGTAAGTTTTGGATTTCTGATTAAGGACGAACATGCAGCACCCCTACACATCATAAGAACACCCCATCGAATGGAAGAGAGGGCCTTTAAACCCTTCTTCATTCTTATGACCGGACGGCCAAGAGGAACGCCTTAATCAGGAACATGCAATACTACAAAATAGTTTTAGATCTATATCATATATCTCATATACAAATTAGATCTAATCATGGCATATTTTGCATACATCTCATGTATCGAATCATGCATATTTTCAGATCTAAATTATCTCATAATAATCTAAAAAATTAGATTTAAATTGATCTAATCAAAATAAATTCTAATCTAGACAATTATGTAGAACTATTCTACAACTAATCTAGACATGCATCAATCATATCTCATATGATATTTAAAAATTAAATAATTTTATTTGCTATTTTTTAGATGTTATAATAATCATTATAATATCAAAAAATAGTAAATAAATTAATCTAAAATATGATTTAATCAAATTAAATTAAAAACATACAAGACTATTCTATAGAACTATTCTATTTTAGAACTAGTCATGCATATTTTCTAATCTTTGATCTAAATCATTTAATTTTAATTTTTTCTAATTTTAGATCTGATCACATCTCATATAACATCTAAAATCACTTACTTTTTAATTAAAATAAATTTAAAATTAGATCTAAATACTTTTAGAACCTTGGCTCTGATACCAGTTGAAGGAAAAACTTGATTTTCTGGATCAGGTTTGTTCAGATCTGATCAGATCAAGAGATATATTTTAAAATTTTTTTTTTTAATTCAGATCAAATCTAAGATATTTCAGATCTAATTATTATTATTTTAGAAATTAAAATAAAATTAGATAAATTAAATTAAATTTAATTTATCTTAAAGTGGGTAATCCTATTATCCATTGATGATCCTGTAAGCAGCGAAGGTTCTAGATCAAGCCGCATAAGTGCCTGGCCTCTACCGATATCCACTCAGGAAAACCTGATTTTTTGGACCAGGTTCATTCAGATCTGATCAGATTAAGAGATATATATCAAAAAAAAATTTCTTTGATTCAGATCAGATCTAAGATGTTTTAGATCTAATTATTATTATTTTAAAAATTAAAATAAAAATAGATAAATTAAATAAAATTTAATTTACCTTGAAGTGGGTAATCCTATTATCCGTTGATGATCCTGTAAGCAGCAGAAGGTTCTGGATCAAGCCACGCAAGTGCCTGGCCTCTACCAGTATCCACTCAGGCTAGATCTGAAGATCCTCTTCTTTTCTATCACCTCTCTAAAAATTAGTTCTAGATCTGATCTAGAGGATCTTCAAAACTCTTTTCGAAGATCAGCAGTTGTCCTATGCAGTAGTGCAGCCTTCTAGCTTTCAGTCGTCTTTCTTTAATCTGGATCGCACCAACCAAGAATCCAAACACTTTGGACATGGAGAGCAGAGGGAGAAGGTGGGTTTGGCATGGAGGAAGAGGGGAGAGGCAACCTTGGAGCGTGGGATTTCAATTCTCCAATCATACAATCATACAATCTGAGTTGGGTGCAGGGTCTTATTTATAGACTGTCTGTGATCCAACTTCTCTTTTTTCCAATCAATCACAACTCTTTATGAAATCAGATCTAAATCTGATTGGTGGGAATAAAGTTCCCTGGATTCTTTCTTAGAGGGTGCCTAAGACCAGTCAAAGTTGGTTCTTAGGAGAAGTCTAATCGGAATCCAAAAAAGAGATTGTGTCCCTATCCAACAGGGACTCTTGGGCGCCTCCAGCTTGGGCACATGGCAAGGGTGGCGTGCGCCCTCTTTCTTGCCAGGTTGTAGCAAGGGGACAGGCCCCCACCAGCTCTCCAATAGGTGCATGACACATGGACAGAAGTCAAAGTGTCAATGGTCAACATTTGACCAGTCAAAGGTAGACTTTTGATCGAAGTTAAAGAACAAAAAATGGCAGGTGACCAAAATTGGCAGGTAATGTCTTACAAAATAAGATGACCTTTTCTGACTTGGACAACCTCCAGTCAGACCATATGAAGGCCTCTGATTGAGCACAAACTCCTTTGGCTCAGTCAGGACAACTATTTATGATAGTAAAAGAAGAACGTTAGGTTCAATCGAGTGCTAGCACGATTTTCTTGAACCTATTTGAATCTCATTCAAATCAATTGAATTGGATCAGTTCAATTGATGATCATAGATTCAAACCCTTGTTTGTATGATCCAGTTAGATTTAGTTCTGTATGATAATGGGATATGTCATGATTTGTATCATTGACATCATCAAAACTCCTTTCGATGGATCAGAACTCTTCTGATTTGAACAGCTAGAATGATTGATCATCTAAATCATTCTAATTGCTCCCAAAATCCACCAGTGACACCTAGCAGTATATGGTGGCAATCCATCAGAGCTGAATGCGAACCTCTTGGTGCAACTACTTGTGTGATTAAGTACTTCTATCTTGAGCCCCGATCAGATTAGGGTTAAGTTGAACTCGTCAAACCCTAGTCTCTATCATATGATGTAATCATTCGATTTCAAGTCCAATGTGAAAACCTAAATAGAAACTCTTTCTATTATTTCACTCTGCCATGGCCATGGACTTCTAGACTTGATTCTCATGATCATCATAGGGCTGCTCCTCTACCACCGAGGTAGATAGATTCCATCTTGATGCTATAAGTTCCTACAATGAACATGCTATAGCTAACATACACCTCAGGGTTCCATATGGCTAGGAGACCGAGTAATGGTGTATTCAAACTATAACACCCTCAAGGTAAACTACTGACACCTCAAATCAAAGAACCAGACACACCACTGTAGCATCAAGTCAGTCATCGACGAGAAGGTAGACTTTCAAATGACTACTCAAGATGGTCACGCTCAGTGCCCTCATTCTGTAATGAGTACCTGTACTCTCGCTCCGGTGTCTCCACGCCATAGAGTCAAGACTCATCTACTAAAGAGAAGCGATTGTACACCAACCTTTCGGATCAATCACCATCCTCGTGATGATCCTATGGTCGAGAGCATTTTATGAGTTAATAATGATTATTCATGTCTTAAATTTTCAACTCTTGAAAATATGAATTATCATTACCATTAACTCAAAGGATGTATCACAGACACTAAATACACATATGTGATAGAAAATAATCCATTTTATTGATATTAATCAAAATTATAATTTTGCCTCTAGAAGTGTATTACAAGTATCAGCCAATTCTGGCTTCTAGGGCACATATATCTAACAATCGGATGGTTGATCAATGATTAAGAATCATTCTAGGGTTAAACAATCAATATGATTGGCATTTAACCTAATGCAAGTGTTGCAGTAGGATCGATTAACAATTGGATTGCTAATTGGCTTAATTTGATTAAGCCAATAGGCTGAGATTAAGTCTAATTAAATATGATATAATTAGATTTGGTTTGGGCTTGATTGGATCAAGTCTAATTGGTTTATTGGATAAGCCAAGTGTAAGAAAGAACTAGTCCTAGTCTAACTGAGACTCGAATTAACTTAATTTTTTAATTTGATTAAAAAATAAATTATAATTAAGTTTAATTTAATTAAGTACTTAAATGGGTTAGGGCCTTATTTAATTGGATTGATTTAATCTTGATTTTATTTGGTTAAAAGATCTTGTTTGATCAAGTCAAAATAGGAGTCCTAGTGTGACTAGGACTCCCTATTTCCTTGCGCCATCTTGGTCCCAACACCCCCCATACCTATTTTTTAGGTATTTTTTTATGGAAAATCCCTTTCTTCCTGATTTCCATGACCCATCTCTTGCTCCAAGTCATATTTTAAAGTTAGGTGGAAGACCAAGTCAAAGGAGGAATTGATTTTGCTTAGAATTCTATGAGATAGAATCCTTGTTGACCAAAACATCTTTCCTTGAGTGCCAGCCCCTCTTTTAATTAATTCTTCTCTTATTCTATGAAAAAAATTTCCTTTTCTATGCACCCTCCCTTCCTGGACCACACCAAAAATTGTGGAGGAGGCACCCAAGAGTTGGGCGCCCCAACAACTTCTCATATTTGGATATTCCTAGTCTAAAAATTTGACCTAACTTGGACTCTTCTTTTTCCTTATTTATTAGATGAATTTTATTTTAATTTTTTTATGGAGTATAGAGCTTTGAGAAAGGTTTGGGGTGTGCAAAAATCAGAGAAAGTGGGTCCTTGGGCGTGGGGGTTCCATAGGCAGGTGTCTAGGTGAGAGAAAAGAGAAGAAGAAGAGGATCTTCTTCTAGGGCTATTTTATTTTCAATCTCTCCTCCTTTCTTTTGAGTTTTTTTTAGAGAGTCTCAGATCAAAAAATTCTCATCTTTCTTCTCATATTTTAGAGAGTTCAAATTTTGAAGAAGGGAGCATCAAATCGACCGTCGAAGAAGGATCAGCATAGTACTAGTATGCTATGCTGATTTCCTACATCGGACTTTAGATCAGAGATCATAGGCTCGTGTGGATGACTCCTAGAGGCTAGACATGTGTGCGGCTCATGACATCATCCTCAAGCCTAAATCAGCAAGTTAGAGTATCTAACTTGCTCAGGTAATAGATATGATCTATGAACTTCATACCTGCATTTGATGTAGTGAAGATCTAGATTGATTTGATCAACCCTTTACTTTCTTATTTAATTTTAATTTTTGATTTAATATCATACCTTGATCATATAATATATCTGAGATTTAGGTGTTTACATGTTTATTTAAATAAATATTTTATTTATTTAAGTCTTTTGCTGCATTATCTTGAAAAAGTTTCAACATCTACTCATGAAATCCTAGATCTGGTTCCTTCACCCTCTTCCTTTGATTTTTGCACACCCCAAATCTCTCCTAAAGCTCTATATTTTATGAAAAAATCAGAACAAAATTTGTCCAATAAATAGAGAAAAAGAAGAGTCCAAGTTAGATCAAAATTTTAGACTAGGAAGATCCAAACATGGAAAGTCTCCTCCATGATTATTAGCGTGGACCAGCAAGGGAGGGCACAAAAAAAAAAGATTATTTTCATGGAATAAGAGAAGAATTAATTAAAAGAGGGGGCAGCACTCAAGGGAAGGTGTTTTGGTCAATAAGGATTCTATCTCATAGAATTCTAAGCAAAACTAACTCCTCTTTTGACTTGGTCTTCCAATAATTGCCTTATGAGAAAAGGTGGAGAGAAAGAGGGCATGAGAAGCCATGAGAGTGGAGAATTTTCATATAAGAAATAAAACAAAAAGGGCATGGGGCATGAGGATTAAATGGTGCAAGTGATAGGGAGTCCTAATCACACTAGGACTCCTATTTTGACTTGGTTAAACAAGATCTTTTAACCAAATAAAATCAAGATTAAACCAACCCAATTAAATAAAGCCCTAAACCATTTAAGGACTTAATTAAATTATATTAAATTAGATTTAATTTTAATTTATTTTTTAATCAAATTAAAAAATTGGGTTAATCCATATCCTAGTTAGACTAGGACTACTTCTTCCTTGCACTTGGCTTATCCAATAAATCAATTGGACTTGATCCAATCAAGCCCAAGCCAAATCTAATTAAATCATATTTAATTAGACTTAATCTCAGCCTGTTAGCTTAATTAAATTAAGCCAATTAGTGATCTAATTGCTAATCGATCCTCCTACAATACTTGCACTAGGTTAAACACCAATCGTATTGATTGTTTAACCCTAGAATGATTCTTAATCGTTGATCAACCATCCGATCAGATTGTAAGCTCTAATGTGTATGACCTTATAGGTCTGAACCTAAGTCAATGGTATAGAAATAAATTTTTATATCAATCAAAGTGACCATCTAGCAATAATATCCGATGATCGGATAGGTCGAAGGTGTAGAACACCATCCTTAGAACCCATGCAGATATAGTGTCCATATAATTCATCCCCTTGACCATAATGCTCGTAGGACACCTCAGAGTTCAATTATCAACTCTGATCAGGTTGTCCACATTGTATTTCAAAATATCAAATCCATCTGATGGATTATCCTGGCCAAGATTTTGCTATATTGAAATACAGTGATACATTTTTCTCCAACTCTTGGAGTGGTCAATTCCATCTTGATCACACTCCGACTTTGTAAGTACTTGACTATGCCCAGAAGCTATTCGTTACTGAATTAAAAATTTAGTTAGTCCGGTACCAAAGCATAGTGAGTTGCTCGCAAGTCATTGAGGTTATCTCAGGTCTAAGGGATACTTATAACTATATTCCATCAGAGACATTCTCGATAGTAGAATACTCTGAAGTTGGTCACGTTCAATGACGATGTACCCATACATCTCACCTGTATGCCATATCAGTGTCTCCACACTCCTTGGTTAAGAGTACAACCAACCTATATGGCATATAGCGATTTATGCTCAATAGATGCTGTTGTCCTAATTAACAGCCTATCATTTGGTCATTAACAAATTTAAGGACTAATCGATAAATTCTCTCTTTATTAAAGCTAAACAGTCCTAAGGACTTGATCACAATAATGGAGTTCATTAGAAGATGTAAACTTATGATGAAAAAGATGCCAAAATATTTTTATTGATTAATAAATCAATTATAATTATAAAATAGCTCAACCATCAATAGGCTGACAATTAGCTTTGAGACATAATTTCTAACAACTTCCACTTATCCTAAAGCCACTCGACACAGTATCTAATACCCATCTTCAACTTATGGTTGGCAAACTCCCTGATTGCCAGAGCTTTAGTGAAGGGGTTGGCTAGATTCTCCTTTCCGTCAATCTTCTAAAGATCGATGTCACCATGATCCATGATCTCACAAATCAAATGGAAGCGACACAGAATGTGCTTTGTTCGTTGGTGTTTCTTCGGTTCCTTTGCTTAAGCTATGGCGCCAGTGCTGTCATAGTAGAACAGGACTGGATCGTTAATGAAGGATGCTACTTCGAGCTTGGTGATGAACCTCCTCAGCCACATAGTTTTCTTTGCTGCATCTGATGCTGTCATGTACTCTACTTTGCAAATAGAGACTGCCACTGTATGTTGCTTGAAACTTTTCCAATAGATGGCTCCACCATTTAGAATAAAGATATATCCCAACACAATTTTACTATCATCATGGTCAGATTCAAAGTTGGAGTCTGTAAATCCCACAAGCTTCAGATCTGACTCACCATAAACCAACCATTGGTCCTTAGTATTTCTCAAATACTTAAGGATGGTTTTAACAACCTTCCAGTAATTTTCTCTAGGATCAGATTGATATCTATTCACCACTCCTAGTGAGTATGGCATGTCTGGTCTCGTACATGTCATTGTATACATAATAGACCCCATTATCGAAGCATATGAGATTCTACTCATACGCTCTCTCTCCTCAAGAGTTGTCGGACAATCCTTCTTAGAGAGAGAAATTTCTTGGCCTATCGAGAGATAGCCCTTATTAGAATTCTCCATGTTGAACCTCTTCAGCACAGTTTCTATGTATGTGAACTGGGATATACCAAGCATCCTTTTAGATCTATCCCTATAGATCTTCATCCCTAGGATGTAGGATGCTTCACCCAAGTCCTTCATGGAGAATTGTGATGACAACCAGACTTTTATTCCTTGTAATGCGGGGATATCATTTTCGATTAAGAGAATGTCATCTACGTACAAAATAAGGAATAATATTGCGGGACCATTTGCCCATTTATAAATGCAGGGTTCTTCTCCGTTCTTAATGAAGCCATACGTTTTGATCACTTTTTTAAAATGCATGTTCCAACTCCAAGATGCCTGTTTCAATCCATAAATGGATCTCTAAAGCTTGCACATCTTAGACTCATCTGTGGATGTGAACCCTTCATATTGTATCATATACATCTCTTCAATCAGCTCTCCATTTAGAAAAGTTGTCTTCACATCCATCTGCCAGATCTCATAGTCTAGATGGGCAGCAATGGCAAGCATGATCCAAATGGACTGGAGCATTGCCATAGGGGAGAACGTCTCGTTATTGTCAATACCATAATGTTGACGATACCCCTTGTTAACCAGATGGGCTTTATAGGTCTCCACCATTTCGTCTATGCCCTTCTTCCTTTTGAAGACTCATTTACACCTAATGAGTTTAACACCTTTAGGTGGGTTAACAATTGTCCATATATCATTGACCTTCATGGAATCCATTTCGGATCTCATGGCTTCTAGCCATTTTTTAGAGTCGGATCTTTACATCACATCCATATAAGTGATCGGGTTCTCATCGTTCTCATCGAGTTCGATGGGATCACCATCCTAGATCAAGAATCCATAGTATCTATCCGGATGGCGCGGTACTCTGCCGGATCACCTTAATGGTGCGGGTTCACTAGGCTTCGGATATGATCTGATCAAATTCGACTTAGGTTCAACATTCTGTGTCAGACTTTTTACCTATTGAACTTCATCAAGTTCAATCTTAGAGGCAACAGTTCCTTCACCAACGATCTCTTTTTCCATAAAGGTTGCCATAAGACTAACGAACACCTTTTGTTCATCAGCATGGTAGAAATAGTATCCTTTGGTCTCTTTTGGATATCCTATGAATGTACACTTGTTAGACCTAGGTCTAAGTTTATTTGTAACTAACCGTTTGACATAAGCCGGGCACCCCCAAACCCTAAGATATGAAAGTGCTGGTTTACGCCCTATCCACATCTCATATGTGGTTTTAACTACAGACTTACTTGGAATCCTATTTAATAGATAATAAGCTGATTCGAGTGCATATCCCCAGAAGAATATTGGCAAGCTAGCAAATCCCATCATGGATCTGATCATATCTAACAAAGTCTGATTCCTCCTTTCAGACACTCCATTATGCTATGGTGTTCTAGGAGGAGTCCATTGGGAGAGAATTCCATTCTCTCCTAGATATGTGAGAAACTCACTAAAAATGTATTCTCCTCCTCGATTAGATTAAAGAGTTTTAATACTTTTTCCAATTTATTTTTCTACTTCACTTTGGAATCGTTTGTTTCAAAAGAATCCAACTTATGTTTCATCAGATAGACATATCCATATCTGGATAGATCATCTATGAAAGTGATGAAGTAGACATATCCACCTCTGGCATTTATGCTCATTGGTCCACATACATCAGTTTGTACTAGACCTAAGAGCTTATTGGATCTCTCATTTTTTTCAATAAAAGGTGACTTGGTCATTTTACCAAGGAGACAGGACTCACAGGTTGGAAGTGATTCACAATTATTGACTTTGAGGATTTCCTCTTGAGTCAACCTATTTATTCGGTTCTTATTTATATGACCTAGCCTATAGTGCCATAAGTAGATATTTGATACACTATCTAATCTTTGATTCTTACTAGTAGAATAGACTACATTAATAGATTGTGATAACATATATATACCATATTCAATTGTCCATAGAAAGCAATAACACCATTCACAATGATATTACAAACTCGTTTCTTTATTAAAATTTCATAATTGTTCATGGCCAAAAGGCCTATAGAAATGATATTTAAAAAGAAACTAAGACAGAAATGATAATCACTAAGAACAATGATATGAGATTCAAATACAAGTTTCAAAAGTTTTAAAGCTAGAACTAGAACTGGTCTTCCATCTCCAACGTTTAGGAATCTCTCACCTTGCTCGAATCTTCTACTGACCTACAATCCCTACAACAAATTGCAAATATGGTAAGGGCTACCGATATCCAATACCCAGTCAGTAATATCACAAGTAGAGAAATTGTAAGGAGTTATCATATAAATACCTTGGCCAGCAACAACTTGTTTCTTTCTCTGCCTGTTCGAATCTAGGGAGACAACATACTGAGGATAGTTCCTCTTTCAATACCCCCACTTCTTATAAAAAAAGCATTCAACTTGACTTTTATCAGGCTTGATCTTCCTGGTCTGGCCCTGCACTGATGTCCCAGTCTGAACTTGTACCTTCCTTATTTTCTTCTTGTTGTTCTTCTTTCCTTTTCTAAAGGGTTGAGAACTAGAAGATGAACCTCCCAGTAAGTTCACCAACTCTTTATGGAGTTGGTGATCCTTCTCAAATTTTTGAAGTAATCCCAGTAAGCCATGGTAGTTTACTTCAGGCTTTATCATTCTATAATGAGTAAGGAAAGGGAGATAGGACTTTGGCAGCGAGTTTGGTACTGCATCCTTTTCAAGTTATTCATGCAAGAGAAAGCCGAGTTTGCTCAAGCGCTCCATCAACTCGATCATATATAGTAGATGATCAGTGACAGAGGCTCCATCCTACATTCTGGCATTGAAGATGGCACAACTAGTCTTGTGCCTCTCAACATCATTGGGTGTGCCAAAAGAATCCTCCAACACTTAGAGTATTTTATTTGGCTGAGCTATCTCAAACCTGCGACTGAACTCATGGCTCATCATAGCTAGCATAATGCAGCACACCATGGTTCGATCATTGAGTCACTTTTGATAAGTATTTCTGATAGTTTCACGTGCATTGGCAGCTGGCTCCTCAGGGGTAGGATCCATAAGCACATATAGGATCTGTTCATGCTTCAGGATAATCTTCAACTTTTGGTACCAACTACTAAAGTTGGGTCCCACCAACTTATCATTATCCAATAATGATCAGAGTAATAGGGAAGTGGCCATGTCTGCACAAAGGAAAATCAAAACCTAATTAGTAATTGATTCATTAAACCTAAAGATTTGGATATTAATCAAAAGGTTTTTTTCACTATTTTATTCGAATTGGTAGCCTCTATCTCCAATTCAAGGAATTACCCTAATTCCTTAGTAGGTACTAAAATCCACAAAGATTGTACATGAGCCCAACTTTGGTTGGCCTACCCATGTACATCTAAGGGTGGGTTTGTTAGATATATGTGCCCTAGAAGCTAGAATTGGCTGACACTTGTAATACACTTCTAGGGGCAAAATTATAATTTTAACTATAAATAATAAAATAGATTATTTTCTATCATAAATGTGTATTTAGTGTTTTTGAAATATCCCTTGAGTTAATGGTAATGATAATTCTTATTTTAAAGAGTTAAAAATTTAAGATAAAAATTTTCATTATTAACTCATAAAATGCTCCTGATCGCAGGATCATCATGAGGATGGTGATTGATCTGGAAGGTTGGTGTACAATCGCTTCTTTGTAGTAGATGAGTCTTGAGTCTACGATGTAGAGACACCGAAGCGAGAGTACAGGTACTCGTTAGAGAATGCAGACATCGAGTGTGACCACCTCAAGCAGTTATAAGGAAGTCTACCTTCTCATCGATGACTGACTCAAAGCTATAGTAGTGTGTCTGGTTCTTTGACCTGAGGTGCATCGAGAGTTCACCTTCAGAGTGTTATAGTTTGACTACACGATGACTCGGTCTCCTAGCAATTCAGAATCCTGAGGTGTATGTTGGCTATAGCATGTTCATTATATAATTGGATTGCACCAAGAGAGAATCTATCCACCTCGGTAGATGAGGAGCAGCCCTATGATGATCATGAGAATCAAGTCTATAAGCCCATGGCCATGGTAGAGTGAAATAATAGAAAGAGTTTCTATTAAGATTTTTACATTGGACTTGAATCGAATGACTAAATCATATGATAGAAATTAGGGTTTGACAAGTTCATCTTAACCCTAATCTGATCGGGGCTCAAGATAGAAGAACTTAATCACACAAGTAGCTGCATCGAGAGGTTCATTTTTAGTTTTGATGGATTGCCACCATATACTGCTAGGTATCACTAGTGGATTTTGAGAGCAATTAGAATGATTTAGATGATCGATCATTTTAGTTGTCTGAATCAGAAGAGTTTTGATCCATTGAAAGAAGTTTTGATGATGTCGATGATGGAGATCATGATATATCCTATTACCATATAGAAATGAACCTAACTAGATCACACAAACAAGAGTTTGGATCTGGATATCATCAATTGGACTAACCCAGTTCAATTGATTTGAATTAGATTCAATTAGGTTCAAGAAAATCGTGCTAGCACATGATTGAACCTAACGTTCTCCTTATATTATCATTAAAAGTTGTCTCGACTGAGCCAAATGAGTTTGTGCTCACTCAGGTACCTTGGTCTGACTGGAGCTTGTCCAAGTCAAAAAAAATTTGTCTTAATTTATGAGATAAATTTTAGACAACACCTGCTATTTTTCATCACTTGCTAATTCTTCTTCTTTGACTCAAATATTGACCTTTGACACTTAGACATCTATCTATGTGTCATGCACCTATTGGAGAGTAGATAGGGGATTGTCCCCTTGCTAGATTTTGGATAGGAGGGGGTGCATGCCTAGGGAGGCATGCGCCCATGGATAGGGATGCCTGGAGTCCCATACGGATGGGACTCTAGGTTGCTTCTTGGTTTCTACTTAGATGGCCCATAACTATAGTCTTTGACCAGTCTTAGGCACCATCTAAGGATGAATTAGAGGGGCTCTCATCTGATTGGATCAGGTGATGTCATCCCATCAATCAAATTTAGATCTGATTGCACGAACCAATATGATTGGCCGGGATGATGTGGCACTGCTTGGCGCAGCAGGGTCTATATAAACCCTGTCTGCGTCCAACTTTAAAAGAGTTCTCTCCTAGCCACGCCCCAAGGCTGCCCCTCTCCCTCCTCCATGACATCCTCTGATCCTCTCTCTCCTCTCCACGCTCAAGGCAAGTTGGGCTCAAGTTTCGTGCGATCTAGGCAAGAAAAAGCTGACAAGAAAGGAAGAAGGCAGCACTGCTGCAGAGACAACAACAGATCTTCAAAAAGAAGCTTTGAAGATCCTTCAAATCAGATCTAGATCTAATTTTTGGAGAGATGATAAAGAAGGAGAAGATCTCCAGATCCAACCCAAGTGGATACTGGTAGATGAAGAAAAATTCTGATTTTTTAGGTCAGGTTCGTTCAGATCTGATTGCATCGAGAGGCATATTTCAAAAATTCTCTTCTCATATCCTGATAAGATCTGACACTTTTCAGATCTAATTTATGATCTGATAATTAAAAAAATAAAACTAAATTAATTCTAAATTAATTTTTACCTTGATCTTGGATAATCTGATTACCCATTGATGATCTTATGGAAGCTCTGAGGTTCTGAATCTAGCCACGCAAGCACCTGGCCTCTACCGATATCTACTCAGGCTAGATTTAGAGATCTTCTCCTTCTCTTTCTTTTCTCCAAAAATTAGATCTGGATCTGATTTGGAGGATCTTCAAAACTTCTTCTGAAGATCACCCATCGTCTCTGTAGCAATGTTGCCTTCTTCCTTTTTCGTCAACCTTTCTTGCTTGGCTCACACTAATTAGAAGAACCCACCTTTCTTGGGTGTGGAGAGTAGGAAGAGGGGCAGATGGTGGCATTGAGAAGGGAGAGAGATAGCCTTGGGGCATAGCTTAGATCAACTCATGAAAGTGGGCACAGATAGGGTCTATTTATAGACTCTGCTGCGCCATGCAGTGCTGCATCACCCCGACCAATCGCGTTGCTTCATTTAATTAGATCTAAATCTGATTGGTGGGATGAGAGACCCACGGATTCATCTTAAGGTGGCACCTAAGACTGGTCAAAGTCTATAGGTGAGGGTCACCTAGTTTGAATCCAACAAGCAACCTGGAGTCCCATCCATATGGGACTCCAGCATCCCTATCCATGGGTGAATGCCATCCTAGGCATGTGCCCCCTTCTTTCTAATTTTCAGAGAGAGGACAAGTCCCTATCTACTCTCGAATAAGTGCGTGATACATGGGCAAATGTCCAAGGGTCAAAGGTCAACATTTGACTAAGTCAAAGTATAAGAATTAGTAGGTGACGAAAAATGGTAGGTGTTGTCTCAAATTTATGTCATAAATTAAGACATCTCTTTTTTTGACTTGGACAAGCTCCAGTCAAACAAGGTAAAGGTTCCTGAGTGAGCACAAACTCATTTGGCTCAGTCAAGACAACTTTTAAGATAGAAAAAGGAGAATGTTAGGCTCAATCGTGTGCTAGCACGATTTTCTTGAACCTAATTGAATCTTTTCAAATCAATTGAATTGGATTGTCTAATTGATGATATCTAGATCCAAATCCTTGTTTGTGTGATCCAGTTAGGTTTAGTTCTGTATGGTAATGGGATATGTCATGATCTCCATCATCGACATCATCAAAACTCCTTTCGATGGATCAGAACTTTTCTGATTCAAACAACTTAGAATGATCGATCATCTAAATCATTCTAATTGCTTCCAAAATCCACCAGTGACACCTAGCAGCATATGATGGCAGCCCATCAAAATTGAAAATGAACCTCTCAGTGTAGCTACTTGTGTGATTAAGTTCTTCTATCTTGAGCCACGATCAGATTAAGGTTAAGGCAAACTCATCAAATCCTAATTTCTATCATATGATTTAATCATTCGATTCAAGTGCAATGTGAAAACTTTTAATAGAAACTCTTTCTGTTATTTCACTCTCTGCCATGGCCATGGGCTTATGGACTTGATTCTCATGATCATCATAGGGCTGCTCCTCATCCACCGAGGTAGATAGATTCCATCTTGGTGCAATACAATTCCAACAATGAACATGCTATAGCCAACATACACCTTACGGTTCCGAATGGCTAGGAGATCGAGTCATGGTGTAGTCAAACTATAACACCCTTAAGGTGAACTGCCAATGCACCTCAGGTCAAAGAACCAAACACACCACTATAGCATCGAGTCAGTCATCGACGAGAAGGTAGACTTCCTTATGACTACTTGAGGTGGTCACGCTCAGTGCCCTCATTCTCTAACGAGTACCTGTACTCTCGCTTTAGCATCTCCACACCAAAGACTCAAGACTCATCTACTACAAAGAAGCGATTGTACACTAACTTTTTGGATCAATCACCATCCTCATGATGATCCTACGGTCAGGAGCATTTTATGGGTTAATCAATGAAAATTCATGTCTTAAATTTTCAACTTTTAAAAATATGAATTATCATTACCACTAACTTAAGGGATGTATCACAGACACTAAATACACTTATGTGATAGAAAATAATCCACTTTATTATTAATAGTCAAAATTATAATTTTGCTCTTAGAAGTGTATTACAAGTGTCAGCCAATTTTGGCTTCTAGGGCACTCATATCTAATAGTAGAGATCAGGCGCTTGTGTGGCTAGATTTAGAATCTCAAGCAATCAGCAGGATCATCAAAGAATAATCAGTTTACCCAACATCAAGGTATAAATTAAATTAGATTTAATTTATTTTTATTTTATTTATTGGATCTATAAAATTAAATCTAAAACATCCCAGATCTGATCTAGATATATGAGAGAAATTTTTGAAATATCTCTCTTGATCCAATCAGATCTGAACGAACCTAATCTGGAAAATCAAGATTTTACCTTCAACTGGTATCAGAGCCAGGTTCTCTAAATTATTTAGATCTATTTTAAATTTATTTTAATTAAAAAATAAGATGATTTTAGATGTCACATGAGATGTGATCAGATCTAAAATCAAAAAAATTAAAAAAATTAAAATTAAATAATTGGATCTAAGATTAGAAAATATGCATGACTAGTTCTAAAATAGAATAGTTCTATAGAATAGTCTTGCATGTTTTTGATTTAATTTGATTAAATCATATTTTAGATCTATTTATTTACTATTTTTTGATATTATAAATGTTATAATAACATCTAAAAAATAGTAAATAAAATTATTTAATTTTAAATATCATATGAGATATGATTGATGCATGTCTAGACTAGTTGTAGAATAGTTCTACATAATTATCTAGATTAGAATTTATTTTGATTAGATCAATTTAAATCTAATTTTTTAGATTATTATGAGATAATTTAGATCTAAAAAAATATGCATGATTATGATACATGAGATGTATGCAAAATATGCCATGATTAGATCTAATTTGTATATGAGATATATGATATAGATCTAAAACTAGTTTTGTAGTATTGCATGTTCCTGATTAAGGCGTTCCTCTTGGCCGTCCGGATCATAAGAATGAAGAAGGGTTTAAAGGCCCTCTCCTTCCATTCGATGGGGTGTTCTTATGATGTGTAGGGTGCTGCATGTTCGTCCTTAATCAGAAACCCAAAACTTACTTTCTGCAAAACCCTAGATCCTGAAACCCTAGGATTTATTGTGCATATTTTATTTATGAACCCTACTTAATTAAAGAATTAAGATTATGAAATATAATTAGGATCTAAAATTGAGAATTTTAGATCTAAGACATATTCATAATACTGGGTTCGGGCTTGGGTAGCTCAATTAGGTCTAAGCGGTTGATCAAACCGAATCAAGAGTTGGTTAGATGGGATCAACAATGCTTAAATTGACCAGCCTAATAGGATTAAGTCTGGGTCAAGATCGAGTCATTAGTGACGATCAAGCAAGACCTAATTAGGCTCAGAGGTTAGAGTCTGGATTGTAGGCTAACCCAATTGGTTCTGGCTCAACAATTTGGTGTCTAAGGTAAGTTTGGCACATACGACCGACTGGATTTTTAATTGGAAGCTACTCGACCTGAATGCATTCTTGTACGAGTTAATGGCATATTCCTTCCACCGGTCTCACTTACCTGGCCATATCTGTTGACACAGTTCTGATCTGAGGTGGTCAATAATCCGAGCTAACCCATGCCACTAGGTTAGTCATAATTGTTATGACTATGACAAGTCTAGTTTAATGAGACCTGAATCAATTCTTCCTAAGAAAAGATTAAGTCTGAGGTCTTCCACCATTGTAGATGTGCGGGCCCTTCTCGGGGTTGATTGTTCTCGGCTGGATACAGTGGCTCAGTTGCACCGAGAAAGATGCAACCATGTCTATTAGGCATTGGATGCTATGGGCTGGAGGATGAGTTGGGCTCAATATTTCTGGATACGGTGAGAGACTCAATTAGGAATCCAGTCTATGCAAATGGTGGGTCTGACTTAACTAAGGAGTGGATCAATATTCCGGGATACGGTGAGATTCATGAATTAGAGACCAAGTTTGGGTGCACCATGAT
The DNA here is from genome assembly GCA_006176705.1 of Cocos nucifera. NCBI lineage: Eukaryota > Viridiplantae > Streptophyta > Magnoliopsida > Arecales > Arecaceae > Cocos > Cocos nucifera. Next base: position 33,698 of record QRFJ01004480.1, read on the forward strand.
TAGAGAATCATTGAACAAGAGTTGTTCACTCATTGGCTAACCCATCACCAATAACTGTTAGGTGAGGTGATGAGTCAGTTGGTGAGACCGCACCACCCACTAGAAATCATTAATCATGGAGATTTTTGCATCTCTACAGAGGGAGTGTAGGGATCCGAGAAAATAGTGGGAGCTAATTTATTTAAAAATAAAATTTCTAAACAAATTGGTCAAGTCATAATTACAGTATCTAACTAGAATCTTTGACTCTCTACAGAAAAATGTCTGCGTCCAACCCATTAGCACGTATCCTGGACACACATAGACTGACTGGACCCAATTATAAAGATTGGCTCAGGAACTACAAAATTATTTTGGATTTCGAGAAGTTAACCCATGTATTGGAATCAGGACCCTCCCACCTTACCAGCCCGTCCATCCACTGAACAGAGAGCATCTCTAGAAAAATGGATAGACGAAGATAATAAGGCCAGATATTACATGTTGGGCTCGATGTCTGATGAGCTCCAGCGCCAACATGAAGATATCAGGACTGCTCGCCAAATGTTGGCTCACCTACAGGAGATGTTTGGTGAACAGAGTCGCGCAGCCAAAGTATCAAGTCACGAAATGACTTTTTAAGGCTAAGATGCATGATGGGCAGTCAGTCCAAGATCACTTATCTGATGATGATCAAGGACATGGAAGAGCTTGAGAAGCTCGGTGTGAAGTTGGACTTGGATCTGCAGAATGATATTATTCTGCAATCCTTGACTGATGCATATGGGCAATTCATCATGAATTACCACATGCATAAACTTCAAAATTCTCTTGGCCGAATTAATGAATATGCTGGTTACCGCTGAGCTTTCTATGAAAGGTTCTAAAGGCTCAGTTCTTGCTATGGAACATGGACTTCTTCCAAAAGAAAGTCTTATGGAAAGAAAAAGAAGTCTGTGAAAAAGCAAGAAGGTGGAAGGAGGAAAGAAGAAGAAGGCAGAGCTGAAAAAGAAGGCCGCTGATGTCAAAGGAAAGTGTTTCCATTGCAACAGCGACGGCCATTGGAAGCGGAACTGCCCTACTTACCTGGCCACCCTGAAGAACAAGAAGGAAGGTCCTTCTGGAGGTATGCTCGTTATTGAGTCTAACCTTATGGTTTCTTCTGCATCCAGTTGGGTGCTTGACTCTGGTTCTAGTGCTCATCTGTGCACTTTCATGCAGGGATCTTGAGGATAGCAGGAGGCTGAGGGATGGAGACATGATCCTATGCATCGGTAATGGAGCAAGAGTTGCTGCAGTAGCCGTGGGAACATACCCTCTTCGATTACCATCTGGTTTAGACTTAGTTTTGAAAGACTGTTATTATGTGCCTGCAGCTAGCAGGAATTTGATTTCTATTTCATGCTTAGCACTAGAAGGCTATGTGATTACCTTCTTTAAGGACCATTGTAACATTCTTTATGAAAGAAATAAAATTGCAAATGGTTTCCTTATTAATGGTCTTTATCAGCTACATATTGATGTACCTATTTCTAACTATCGAGCAAAACGTGAATGCCAAAACGACCTAGGGATAGTCCAAATGATAGGATATCTATGGCACCTGAGATTAGGTCATATAGCAGAAGATAGGATCAACAAATTGGAGAAAAATGGGCTATTGAGTCCATTGACTTTCGAGTCATATCCAACTTGTGAATCTTGTCTTCAAGGCAAAATGACTAAACTCCCTTTTGTTAGGACATGGGGAAAGGGCCACAGATCTCCTTGCCCTAGTACATACTGATGTGTGCGGCCCATTTGATGTGCCGGCTAGAGGCAATTTTGTCTACTTCATTACCTTTACCGATGATCTGTCTAGGTATGGGTATGTGTATCTTATGAGACACAAGTCTGAAGCTTTTGAAAAGTTCAAAGAATTCAGACATGAAGTAGAAAAACAAACTAGAAAAACCCATTAAGGTTCTTCGATCAGATCGAGGAGGTGAATACCTTAGCCAAAGGAATTCCTAGACTATCTTAAGAAAAATGGCATAGTCTCTCAATGGACTCCACCAGGAACACCTCAACTCAACGGGGATTTCAGAATGGAGAAATCGGACTCTATTGGATATGGTTCCGATCCATGATGAGCTTCACAGACCTTCCCTGATTTTCTTTGGGGACACTCATTGTTAACTTCAATTTATCTACTGAATAGGGTTCCCTCTAAAACCGTTCCTACCACACCGTATGAGATATGGCATGGTAAGAAACCAAGTCTGAGTCATCTCAGAATTTGGGGTTGTCCGGCTCATGTCAAAAGACAACAAGCGGACAAGTTAGAGTTTAGGTCCTTCAGAGCTCGATTCATAGGATATCCTAAAGAGTCATTAGGATACTATTTCTACATTCCAGAAGACCACAATGTGATTGTGAGTCGACATGCCATCTTTCTTGAAAAATAGTTTATTCAAGATAGCGGCATTGGAAAGCAGATTCAAGCTTGATGAGAAAGTCTCACAAGTACAACGAGCTAAGGACCAATTGGAACCAAATCAGGTTGAGCCAATAAGAACACTACCTCCTCCACCTCGTAGATCGGAAAAGAGTTTTCCATCCCCCTGAAAGATACTTAGGTATTATTTCAGAGGAAGTAGAGGAAAATGTTCCTCGTAGGTAATGGTGCTCATGGTGATGATCCCAAAACCTACAACGAGGCGATATCAGATATCGACTCCGAGAAATGGCTAGAGGCAATGCAGTCAGAAATTGACTCGATGCACTCAAACCAAGTCTGGACCTTGGTAGATCCACCAGAAGGTATAGTACCTATTGGGTGTAAATGGATCTTCAAGAGAAAGATTGGTGCAGATGGGAAATGTGGAGACATTCAAGGCTAGACTAGTGGCAAAAGGTTATAGTCAATGCGAAGGCATTGACTATCAGGATACCTTTTCCCCAGTAGCTATGCTAAAATCCATCCGCACATTGCTTGCCTGTTGCAGCCTATTTCGATTATGAAATATGGCAAATGGACGTGAAAATGGCATTCTTAAATGGATATCTTGAGGAAGATATCTATATGGAACAGCCGCTAGGTTTCACATCCAGTGATACTGATCACAAGGTTTGCAAGCTGCAAAGGTCCATATATGGACTTAAGCAAGCATCTCGGAGCTGGAACACTCATTTTCAATGATGTGATCAAAATAGTTTGGTTTCATCAAAAATGAAGAGGAACCATGTGTTCTTCAAAAAGGTCAGTGGGAGCGCTGTTGTCTTCCTCGTATTGTACGTGGATGACATCCTCCTTATTGGGAATGATATTCCCATGTTGACCATCAGTCAAATTGTGGTTGTCCAAGGAATTCTCCATGAAAGACCTAGGTGAAGCATCCTTTATTCTAGGAATTAAGGTCTATAGGGATAGACCGAATAGGATGCTAGGACTTTCACAGAAGATGTACATAGAGGAAGTACTAAAGAGGTTTAGTATGGAAAACTCTAAGAGGGGATTAATACCCTTCAGACATGGTATTCATCTTTCCAAGAAGATGTGTGCCCTAGCACACCTGAGGAAATAGAACGCATGAGCAAGATCCCTTATGCTTCTGCAATAGGGAGCCTCATGTATGCCATGCTATGTACACGACCTGATATAGCCCATGCTGTGAGTGTCACAAGCAGATATCAGTCAAATCCAGGTGAAGAACACTGGACTTCTGTGAAATGTATCCTTAAGTACTTGAGAAGAACTAAGGATATGATGTTGGTCTTTGGTAATGGAGAACTCCAAGTCCAGGGATACACAGACTCGGATTTCATGTCCGATATAGATGATCGAAAGTCGACATCTGGAAGTCTGTTTGTGTGCAATGGTGGTGCTGTCAGCTGGAAGAGTTCCAAGCAAACCGTGATAGCAGATTCCACCATGGAAGCAGAATATATCGCTGCATCAGAGGCTATGAAGGAAGCATTCTGGTACAAGAAGTTTGCTGCAGAAATTCAGAGTAATGCCATCAGATGCCATTCCTCTATACTGCGACAACAATGGCGCCATAGCCCTTGCTAAGGAGCCGAGGTCTCACCAGAAATCCAAGCACATTGAGCGGCGATACCACCTCATCCATGATTACCTCGAGAAGGGTTATGTCGAGGTCAAGAGAGTCAACTCCGCAGATAATGTGGCAGACCCACTTACAAAGCCGTTGGGCCAGCAGAAGATCGAAGCCCACCTTGAGAAGATGGGACTTAGACTTGTAGCCAATTGGCTTTAGGATCAAGTGGGAGATTGTTAGATATATGTGCCCTAGAAGCCAGAATTGGCTGACACTTGTAATACACTTCTAGGGGCAAAATTATAATTTTGACTATAATCAATAAAATATTATTTTCTATCACATATGTGTATTTAGTGTCTGTGATACATCCTTTGAGTTAATGGTAATGATAATTCATATTTTCAAGAGTTGAAAATTTAAGACATGAATAATTTTCATTATTAACTCATAAAATGCTCCTGACCATAGGATCATCACGAGGATGGTGATTGATCCGAAAGGTTGGTGTACAATCGCTTCTCTTTAGTAGATGAGTCTTGAGTCTATGGTGTGGAGACACCGGAGCGAGAGTACAGGTACTCGTTAGAGAATGAGGGCACTGAGCGTGACCACCTCGAGTAGTCATTAGGAAAGTCTACCTTCTCGTCAATGACTGACTCGATGCTGCAGTAGTGTGTCTGGTTCTTTGACCTGAGGTGCATCGACAGTTCACCTTGAGGGTGTTATAGTTTGACTACACCATTACTCGGTCTCCTAGCCATATGGAACCCTGAGGTGTATGTTGGCTATAGCATGTTCATTGTAGGAACTGGATAGCATCAAGATGGAATCTATCTACCTCGGTGGTAGAGGAGCAGCCCTATGATGATCATGAGAATCAAGTCCAGAAGCCCATGGCCATGGCAGAGTGAAATAATAGAAAGAGTTTCTATTTAGGATTTTCACATCGGACTTGAATCGAATGATTACATCATATGATAGAAACTAGGGTTTGACGAGTTCACCTTAACCCTAATCTGATCGGGGCTCAAGATAGAAGAACTTAATCACACAGGTAGCTGCACCAAGAGGTTCGCATTCAGCTCTGATGGGTTGCCACCATATACTGCTAGGTGTCACTGGTGGATTTTGGGAGCAATTAGAATGATTTAGATGATCGATCATTCTAGCTGTTCGAATCAGAAGAGTTCTGATCCATCGAAAGGAGTTTCGATGATGTCGATGATAGAGATCATGACATATCCCATTACCATATAGAACTGAACCTAACTGGGTCACACAAACAAGGGTTTGAATCTGGTGATCATCAATTGAACTGATCCAGTTCAATTGATCTGAATGAGATTCAATTAGGTTCAAGAAAATCGTGCTAGCACTCGATTGAACCTAACGTTCTCCTTATATTATCATTAAAAGTTGTCCTCGACTGAGCCAAATGAGTTCGTGCTCACTCAAGTACCTTTACTTAGTCTGACTGGAGTTTGTCCAGGTCAGAAAAGGGTTATCTTAATTTATGAGATAAATTTGAGACAACACCTACCATTTTCCTTCACCTGCTAATTCTTATCCTTTGACTTTGGTCAAATGTTGACCTTTGATACTTAGACATCCGCCCATGTGTCATGCACCTATTGGAGAGTAGATAGGGGATTGTCCCCTTGCTAGATTTTGGAAAGGAGTGGGTGCATGCCTAATGAGGCATGCACCCATGGATAGGGACGCCTGGAGTCCTGTACGGATGGGACTCTAGGTTGCTTCTTGATTTCTACTTAGGTGGCCCATAACTATAGACTTTGACTAGTCTTAGGTGCCATTTAAGAATGAATTAGAGGGGCTCTCATCTGATTAGATCAGGTGTTGTCATCCCATCAATTAGATTTAGATCTGATAGCACGAAGCAACGTGATTGGCCGGGATGATGTGGCACTGCATGGTGCACCAGGGTCTATATAAATCCTGTCTGCACCCAAATTTAAAAGAGTTCTCTTTTCTCCATGCCCAAGGTAAGTTGGGCTCCAGTTTGGTGCGATCCAGGCAAGAAAAACCTGACGAGAAAGAAAGAAGGTAGCACTACTGCAAAGACGACAACAAATCTTCGAAAAGAAGTTTTGATGATCCTCCAAATCAGATCTAGATCTGATTTTTGGAGAGGTGATAAAGAAGAAGAAGATCTCCAGATTTAGTTCGAGTGGATACTGGTAGATGCCAAGCGCTTGCATGGCTAGATTCAGAATCTCAAGCAATCAGTAGGATCATCAAAGGATAATCAGATTACGCAACGTCAAGGTATAAATTAAATTAGATTTATTTTTTTTTTATTTTATTTATTAGATCTATAAAATTAGATTTGAAACATCTCAGATCTGATCTAGATATATAAGAAAAATTTTTGAAATATCTCTCTTGATCCGATCAGATCTGAACAATCTTGATCTAGGAAATTAGGATTTCTCCTTCAGGGTTCATAACCAATTATTTCTTCAAAATAATTTTCAGTAATTAAATTTTGCCCCAGGCCCTGATCAGTTGGCTTTGGCCTTCTAAAAAAAGGATTCAATTAGGTCCAACCATTAACATGATCATACTTGGCCCATCCAACCAACGAATGATCAGGCCCAACTTTGGTGGCCCACCCGACCACCATTTAGAAAGATATATCCAAGAGATAATATAATGAATGATAACTCCATCAATCGATAAACACCAGGCCTTTGGGCCTCCAATGATTATCCAATTGATGGACTCATTATCATCCACTTTAACGGAAGGCTATGATCCAATTATCATTTAATTATTTCATTTTAGGGACCTAATAATCTTAGAGGATTTAATTTATAGAAGCGAGTAGGTAAGATTAACCAGCTTGTCATGATCCTCCCACTAACTTCACCAAGTCAGCTTAAGCGAGACCATTATTAGGCTGGTCTATGAGCACCTAATCAGTCAAACCGATTTACCTAGCTAACATGGGTCAGCTTGAATAGTTAAGCAATCTGATCAAAACATAATCTCACCAAGAGGCCAGGTAAGTTCGATCAGTGGAAGGGTCTACCAGGCTTGCCTTAGACACCATCAAAAATGATCAGGTAAGCGAGCTGCCAATTAAAAACCACTGGTCTGGTTTACCTTAGACACCAATTAGATTAATTAGTTTTAATTAGATCAACCTAACAGTTCGTGCTACACCGTGTAGCCAAGAATCAAGTCCATCTTGGGTCTTTTTAAAGATATGGACTTGACCAACTACAACTATTATAATTGATCTAGAGAATCCTTGACCTAATCTAAGACAATAACTGATTAGATTTAGTCAATTATCTAATTAAGTCCATTCTTTAATCTAACCCTAGGTCTAAACCAATTAATGGACCTAATCCCTACTAACCCATTGCTAGACATATGTGCCCTAAAAGCCAGATTGACTGACACTTGTAATACACTTCTAAGGATAAAATTATAATTTTGATTATAAATAATAAAATAGGTTATTTTCTATCGTAGTGTGTATTTGAAAGTGTCTATGATACATCTCTTAGGTTAATGGTAATGATAGTTCATATTTTTAAGAGTTGAAAATTTAAGACATGAATTTTCATTATTAACTCATAAAATGCTCTCGATCGTAGGATCACCATAAGGATGGTGATTGATCCAAAAGGTTAGTGTACGATCGCTACTTTAGGATAGATGAATCTTGAGTCTACGGTATAGAGATACTGGAGTGAGAGTATAGATACTCATTAGAGAATGAGAGCACTAAGCATGACCACCTCGAGCAGTCATCAGAAAGTCTACCTTCTCGTTGATGACTGGCTTGAAGCTACAGTAGTGTGTCTGGTTCTTTGACCTAAGTTGCATCGACAATTCACCTTGAGGGTGTTATAGTTTGACTATACCATAACTCGATCTCCTAGCCATTCAAAATCTTAAGGTGTATGTTGGCTATAGCATGTTCATTGTAGGAATTGGATTACACCAATAGGAGATCTATTTACCTCGGTAGAAGAGGAGTAGCCCTATGATGATCATGAGAATCGAGTCCACAAGCCCATGGCCATAGCAAAGTGAAATAATAGAAAGAGTTTCTATTAGGGTTTTCGCATTAGACTTGAATCAAATAATTAATTCATATGACGGATATTAGGATTTGATGAGATCACCTTAACCCTAATCCGATCGAGAATCAAGATAGAGGAACTTAATCACATAGATAACTATATTGAAAGATTCATTTTCAGTTCTGATGGGTTGCCACCATATGTTGCTAGGTGTCACTAGTGGATTTTGGGAGTAATTAGATTGATTTGGATGATCGATCATACTAGTTGTCTGAATCAAAAAAGTTCTGATCCATTAGAAGGTATTTTGATGATGTCAATGATAGAGATCGTGATATATCCTATTACCATATGAAACTGAATCTAACTGGATTACACAAATAAGAGTTTGGATCTAGATATCATTAATTGGACTAACCTAGTTCAATTTATTTGAATAAGATTCAATTAGGTTCAAGGAAATCATGCTAGAACATGATTGAGCCTAATGTTCTGCTTTAACAATCATTAAAGCTTATCTCGACTGAGCTAAATGTGTTTAGGCTCACTCAAAAATCTTTACTTGGTCTGACTGGAGCTTATCCAAATCAGAAAAGAGTTGTCTTAATTTATGAGATAAATTTTAGACAACACCTACCATTTTTCGTCATCCGCTAAATCTTGTCCTTGGACTTTGGTCAAATGTTGATCTTTGATACTTAAACATCTGCCCATATGTCATGCACCCATAGGAAAGAACTTTGACCCTTGTCCCCCTACTAAAAGATAGATAGATAAAGGGTGCATGACTAGGGAGGCGTGCGCCCCATGTGGATAAGGACTAGCATTCCATATAGATGGGATTCTAGTTGCTTCAAGGAATCAACCTAGATGGCACCAAGGAGTCCTATTTGACCCAGTTTTGATGCCATCTAAGGACAATTTTGAAGGACTCTAATCTGATTAGATTAGATGATGTCATCTCACTAATCAGATTTAGATTTGATTACACAAAGGGCTGTGATTGGTCGGGATGATGTGGCACTGCATGGCACAATAGGGTCTATAAAAACCCTATCTGCACCTAGATTGAGTGAGTTTCTGCCTTAGCCAATGCCACATAGCCCCTCTCCCTCCTTCTCCATACCACCCTCTGGTTCTCTCTCTCCTCTCGATGCCCAAGAGGATTTGGGCATAAGTTAGGTGCGATCCAAGCAAGTGCAAGGCGATAGGAAAGGAAGAAGGCAATACTGCTGCAAGAGACAACGACTGATCTTCAAAAGCCATTTTGAAGACCTTCAAGATCAAATTCAGATCTAATTTTTGGAGGATAAATTGAAAAAGAGAAGATCTCCAGATCCTATCCTAGTGGATAGTGGTAGAGGCTAGACGCTTGCATGGCTATATCTAGAATCTCAGGCAAACATCGGGATCATCACAGGATAATAGGATTACCCATAACAAAGGTATGATTAAATTAGATTTAATTTTTTTTTCTTTTATTAGATTAATAAGATCAAATTTGAAAAGTCTTAGATCTAATTAAGATCTTGAAAAAAATTTTTAAAATATTTCTCTTGATCCAATCAGATTTAAACGAACATGACCTAGAAAAATAGGATTTCTCCCTTCAACTGGTATCAAAGCCAGGTTCCAAAATTTATAATATCTAATTTTATTTCAATTTTAATATAATAATTAGATAATTTTAAATGTCACATGAGATGTAATTAGATCTAAAATTAAAAAATTAAAAATTAAATAATTTTTATCTAAGATGTATGAGATGCATGACTAGACTAGGAATAGAATTATTTTATGTGTAGTCTAACATGATCATAATTTTAATTTGATAAATTATAATTTATAGATCTATTTATTTTTTTTTTGATATTATAAATATTATAATTAGATTTAAAAAATAAAAAATAAAATTATTTAATTTATTCATATGAGATATGATAGATGCTTGTTTAGACTAGTTGTAGAATAGTTCTACAAAATTGTCTAGAATAAATTTTAATTTGATATGATCAATTTAAATCTTATTTTTTAGATGTTTATGAAATAATTTAAATCAAAAAATATGTATGATATGATACATGAGATGTGTGCAAAATATATTTTTAGTTAGATCAATGTTTATATATGTGATATATATGTAGATCTAACTAGTTTTGCAGATTTATCATGTTTTCGATTAAGGTGTTCCCCTTGGCCGTCCGATCATAAGAATGAAGTAGGGTTTAAAGGCCCTCTCCTCTCATTTGATGGGATATTCTTATGATGTGAAGGGGTGCTACATGTTCATCCTTAATTAGAAATCAAAAACTTATTTTCTGCAAAACCCTAGATCCTGAAATCCTAGGATTTTATTTATATATTTTATTTATGAACCTTAAACATAATTAAGAATTAAGATTATAAAATATATTATGTCTAAAATTAAGAATTTTCAGATCTAAGATATATTCATAAAATTGAGTTCAGGCTTGGATAGCTCAATTAGCTCTAGTGGTTGATCAAATCGAATCAAGAGTCGGTTAGATGGGATCAAGAGTGCTTAAATTGATCAGCCTAATAGGATTAAGTATGGGTCAAGGTCGAATCACATGAGTGATCGATCAAGTTAAGATCTAATTAGGCTCAGTGGTTAGAGTCTAGATTATAGGCTAATCCGATTGGTTCTGGCTCAACAATTTCGTGTCTAAGGTAAGTTTGGTAGATACGATCAACTGATTTTTAATTAGGAGCTACTCGACTCGAATGCATTCTTGTCAAGTTAATGACATATCCCTTCCACCGGTCTCACTTACCTGGTCATATTTGTCGACTCAATCTTGATCTATGGTGGCTAATGATCCAAGCTAACCCATGCCACTAGGTTAGTCATAATCGTTATGGCTATGTCAAGTCAAGTTTAAAGAGACCTAAATCAAATCTTCCTAAGAAAAGATTAAGTCTAAGATCTTCCACCATTGTAGATATGCTGGCCCTTCCCGAGGTTGATTGTTCTCGGCTGGCTACAGTGGTTCAGTTGCATCAGAAAGATGCAACCATGTCTATTAGGCATTGGATGCTATAGGCTAGAGGATGGATTGGGCTCAATATTCTGAATACGATAAAAGACCCAATTAGAAATTCAATCTATGCAAATGGTGGGTTTGACATAACTAAGGAGTGGATCAATATTTCGGGCATGGTGAGATTCATGAATTAGAGATCAAGCTTGGATGCACTATAATTAGAGAATCATTGGACAAGAGTTGTTCACTCATGGGCTAACCCATCACCAATAACTGTTAGGTGAGGTGATGAGTTAGTTAGTGGGATTGTACCGTCCACTAGAAATTTGTAATCATGAAGATTTTTGCATCTCTACAGAGGGAGTGTAAGGATCCGAGAAAATAGTGCAAGCTAATTTATTTAAAAATCAAACCCCTAAATTAATTGGTCAAGTCATATTTATAAAATTTAACTAGAAACTTTGACTCTCTATAGGAAAAGAAACTTTGACTCTCTATAAGAAAAAAAATATCTGCATCCAATCCACTAGCCCGTATCCTAGACACCCATAGACAAACTTGATCCAATTATAAGGATTGGCTCCAAAACTTCAAAATCATTTTGGATTTTGAAAAGTTAACTCATATATTGGACCAGGATCCTCCCACCTTACCAGCCTGTTCGTCCACTAAATAGAGAATGTCTGTTGATAAATGGATGGATGAAGATAACAAAATCAGATACTACATGTTGGGCTCAATGTCTGATGAGCTTCAGTGCGAACATAAAGATATCAAGACTGTCCGCCAAATATTGGATCACCTATAAGAGTTATTTGGTGAACAGAGTCGCGCAGCCAAATATTAGATCACTAAATGACTATTTAAGGCTAAAATGCATGATGGACAGTTAGTCCAAGATCATTATCTGATGATGATCAAGGACATGAAAGAGCTTGAGAAGCTCAGAGTGAAGTTAGACCAGGATCTATAGAATGATATAATTCTACAATCATTAACTGATGCATATGGGCAGTTCATCATAAACTACCATATGCATAAACTTCAGAATACTCTAGCCGAGCTTATGAATATGCTGGTTACCACTGAGCTTTCTATGAAAGGTTCTAAAGGCTCAATACTTGCTATGGAATGGACTTCTTCCAAGAGAAAGTCTTTTGGAAAAAAGAAGAAGTCTGTGAAAAGGCAAATGGTGGAAGGTGGAAAGAAAAGGAAGGCAAAGCTAAAGAAGAAGGCCGCTGATAAAGAAAAGTATTTTCATTGTAATATTGACGACCACTGAAAGTGGAACTGCCCTACATACCTAGCCACCCTGAAGAATTAGAAAGAGATAGGTCCTTCTGGAGGTATGCTCATTATTGAATCTAACCTTATGGTTTCTTCTGCATCCAGTTGGGTGCTTGACTCTTGTTCTAGTGCTCATTTGTGCACTTTCATGCAGGATCTTGAGAATAGCAGGAGGCTGAGGGATGGTGAGATAATCCTACGTGTCGAAAATGGAGCAAGGGTTGCAGTTGTGGCCATGGGAATCTACCCTCTTCGACTACTATCTGGCTTAGATTTAGTACTTAGAGATTATTATTATATGCCTACTGCAAGCAGAAATTTGATTTCTATTTCATGTTGAGCATAAGAAAGCTATGTAATTAGTTTTCTTAAGGACCATTGTAATATTCTTTATGAAACAAATAAAATTACAAGTAGTTTCCTTATTAACGATCTCTACCAGTTATATATTGATGTATTTGTCTTTAATATCAAGCAAAATATGAATGCCATAAGATCAAAATGACCCAGGGATAGTCCAAACGATTGGTATCTATGGCACCTAAGGCTAGGTCATATCGCAAAAGATCGGGTTAACAAATTAGAGAAAACTAGACTATTGAGTCCATTAACTTTCGAGTCATATCCAATTTATGAATCATGTCTTCATGGCAAAATGACTAAGCTCCCTTTTGTAGGACATGAGAAAAAGGCCATGGATCTGCTAGCCCTAGTACATACTGATGTGTGTGACCCATTTTATGTGCCAACTAGAGGCAACTTTGATTACTTCATAATCTTTACCGATGATTTATCTTGATATGGGTACGTGTATCTTATGAGACACAAGTCTGAAGCCTTTGAAAAGTTCTAGGAATTCAGACATGAAGTCGAAAAGCAAACTAGAAAATCCATTAAGATTCTTCGATCAGATCGAGGAGGTGAATACCTTAGTTGGAAATTCCTAGACTATCTTAAGCAAAATGACATGGTCTCTCAATGGACTCCACTTGGTGAAGGAAAATCCTGATTTTCCGATCTAGGTTCGTTCAGATCTGATCAGATCAAGAGATATATTTCAAAAATTTTCTCTTTGATCTATATTAGATCTGGGATGTTTCAGATCTAATTAATATTATTTTAATAAATAAAATAAATAAAGATAAATTAAATCAAATTTAATTTACCTGATTTGGGTAATCCTATTACCTTGTTGATGATCCTGTATGCAGTGGAAGGTTCTGGATCTAGCCACACAAGTGCCTGGCCTCTACCAATATCCACTTGGGCTGGATCTGGAGATCATCTTCTTCTCTATCACATCTTCAAAAATCAGATCTGGATCTGATCTGGAGGATCTTCAAAACTCCTTTTGAAGATCAGCAGTCGTCCTTTGCAGCAGCGCAGCCTTCTTGCTTTTGATCGCCTTTCTCTTGCTTGATTCGCACCAACAAAAATCCAAAACTCCTTTTGGACATGGAGAGAAAGGGGAGAAGGTGGTTTGGCATGGAGAAGGAGGGGAGAGGCAGCCTTGGGGCGTATGGAAACTCTTAGCTTCAATCTCATTCAATCTGAGTTGGGTACAGGGTCTTATTTATAGACTAACTGTGATCCAACTCCTCTTCTTCCCAACCAATCACAACCCTTTGTGAAATCAGATCTAAATCTGATTGGTGGGAATAGAGTCCCCTGGATTCCTCCTTAGAGGGCGCCTAAGACCAGTCAAAGTTGGTTCTTAGAAGAACTCTAATTGGAATCCAAAAAGGAGGTGGAGTCCTTGTCCAACAAGGACTCCTAGGCGCCTCCAACTTGGGCACACGCCTAGGGTGGCGTGCGCCCTCCTCCTTGCCAGGTTCTGGCAGGGGGACAGGCCCCCACCAGCTCTCCAATAGGTGCATGACATGTGGTCAAAAGTCAAAGTGTCAATGGTCAATGTTTGACCAGTCAAAGGTAGACTTTTGACCAAAGTCAAAGAACAAGAAATGCAAGTGACCAAAAAATGGCAGGTAATGTCTTACAAAATAAGATGACCTTTTCTGACTTGGACAACCTCCAGTCAGACCATATGAAGGCCTCTGATTGAGCACAAACTCCTTTGGCTCAGACAGGACAACTTATTTATGATAGTAAAAGAAGAACGTTAGGTTCAATCGAGTGCTAGCACGATTTTCTTTGAACCTAATTGAATCTCATTCAGATCAATTGAACTAGATCAGTTCAATTGATGATCACCAGATTCAAACCCTTGTTTGTGTGACCCAGTTAGGTTCAGTTCTATATGGTAATGGGATATGTCATGATCTCTATCATCGACATCATCGAAACTCCTTTCGATGGATCAGAACTCTTCTGATTCGAACAGCTAGAATGATTGATCATCTAAATCATTCTAATTGCTCCCAAAATCCACCAGTGACACCTAGCAGTATATGGTGGCAACCCATCAGAGCTGAATGCGAACCTCTTGGTGCAGCTACCTGTGTGATTAAGTTCTTCTATCTTGAGCCCCGATCAGATTAGGGTTAAGGTAAACTCGTCAAACCCTAGTTTCTGTCATATGATGTAATCATTCGATTCGAGTCCAATGTGAAAATCTAAATAGAAACTCTTTCTATTATTTCACTCTGCCATGGCCATGGGCTTCTAGACTTGATTCTCATGATTATCATAGGGCTGCTCCTCTACCACCGAGGTAGATAGATTCCATCTTGATGCCATCCAGTTCCTACAATGAACATGCTATAGCCAACATACACCTCAGGGTTCCATATGGCTAGGAGACCGAGTAATGGTGTAGTCAAACTATAACACCCTCAAGGTGAACTGCCGATGCACCTCAGGTCAAAGAACCAGACACACTACTACAGCATCGAGTCAGTCATTGACGAGAAGGTAGACTCCCTAATGACTACTCGAGGTGGTCACGCTCAGTGCCCTCGTTCTCTAACGAGTACCTGTACTCTCGCTCCGGTGTCTCCACACCGTAGACTCAAGACTCATCTACTAAAGAGAAGCGATTGTACACCAACCTTCCGGATCAATCACCATCCTCGTGATGATCCTATGGTCAGGAGCAATTTATGAGTTAATAATGATTATTCATGTCTTAAATTTTCAACTCTTGAAAATATGAATTATCATTGCCATTAACTCAAAGGATGTATCACAGACACTAAATACACATATGTGATAGAAAATAACCCATTTTATTGATTTTAGTCAAAATTATAATTTTGCCCCTAGAAGTGTATTACAAGTGTCAGCCAATTCTGGCTTCTAGGGCACATATATCTAACAATCTCCCACTTGTCCTAAAGCCAATTGGCTACAAGTCTAAGTCCCATCTTCTCAAGGTGGGCTTCGAACTTCTGTTGGCCCAATGGCTTTGTAAGTGGGTCTGCCACATTATCTGTGGAGTCGACTCTCTTGACCTCGACATAACCCTTTTCGAGGTAATCATGGATGGGGTGGTATCACCATTTGCTTGAAACTCTTCCAGCTGATAGTACCACCATTGCACACAAACAGTCTGCCAGATGTCGACTTTCAATCATCTATATCAGACATGAAATCTGAGTCTGTGTATCCCTGGACTTGGAGTTCTCCATTATGAAAGACCAACATTATATCCTTAGTTCTTCTCAAGTACTTAAGGATACATTTCACAGAAGTCTAGTGTTCTTCACCTGGATTTAACTAATATCTGCTTGTGACACTCACAACATGGGCTACATCAGGTCGTGTACATAGCATGGCATACATGAGGCTCCCTATTGCAGAAGCATAAGGGATCTTGCTCATGCGTTCTATTTCCTCAGGTGTGCTAGGGCACATCTTCTTGGAAAGATGAATACCATGTTTGAAGGGTATTAATCCCCTCTTAGAGTTTTCCATACTAAACCTCTTTAGCACTTTCTCTATGTACATCTTCTGTGAAAGTACTAGCATCCTATTCGGTCTATCCCTATAGACCTTAATTCCTAGAATAAAGATGCTTCACCGGAGGATAAAGTCGGACTCGCATACATGGGGCAGACCCACTCATAAAGCATTTGGGCCGCAGAAGTCGAAGCCCACCTTGAGAAGATGGGACTTAGACTTTGTAGCCAATTGGTTTAGGTTAAGTAGGAGGTTGTTAGATATGTGTGCCTAGAAATGAGATTTGGCTGACACTTAATACACTTCTAGGGAAAATTATAATTTTGACTAATAATAAAATGTTATTTTTCTATTACATAGTATATTTGATGTCTGTGATACATCCTTGAGTTATGGAATGATTTCATATTTTAAGATTGAAAATTTTAAGAATGAATTCATTATTAACTCATTAAATTGCTCTCCGTCATAGGATCATCAAGGATGGTGATTGATTGAAAGGTTGTGTAATCCTTCTCTTAGTAGATGAGTCTTGAGTCTATGGTTGAGACACCGAGGCGAGAGTATAGTACTCTTAGAGAAGAGAGCACTGAGCGTGACCACCTCGAGAGTCATAGAAGTCTACTTCTCAGATGACTAGCTCGAGCTTAGTAGTGTGTCTGTTCTTTGACCTGGGTGCATCGAAAGTTCACCTTGAGGGTGTTTATATTTGACTAACACATTACTCGATCTCTTAGCATTATGAACCCAAGGTGTATGTTGGCTTAGCATGTTCATTGTAGGAATGGATATACAATGGAGATCTATCTACCTCGATGAAGAGGAGCATCCTATGATGATAATGAGAATCGAGTCATAGCTATGGCCATGGAGAGTAAAATAATAGAAGAGTTTCTATTAGATTTTTCACATTGACTTGAATTGAATGATTAATCATATGACAGATATGGGTTTTGACGAGTCACTCTAACCCTAATCCGATGGGGCTCAAGATAGAGAAACTGAATCACACAGGTAGCTACACTAAAGGATCTTTCAGTTCTGATGGGTTGCCACCATATGCTACTAGGTGTCACTGATGGATTTTGGGAGCAATTAAAATGATTTGGATGATCGATCATACTAGTTGTCTAAATTAGAAAAGTTTTGATCCATCGGAAGGTGTTTCAATAATGTCAATGATAGAGATCACGACATATTCC